>DWEC01003729.1:0-10371 GCA_018245735.1 Microceris miodesmiata | reverse complement strand
TAATGTTTAAACACAGTTATAAATTTAATGTGCCATATAAAAATATCAATTATTATTTTGTTTCAGGTGAGTACTGAAGTGACTTGGTTCTTGAGGCGCAATGGTACGCTGAAAAGCGCGAGTCACGCTGCAGGTACTGATGCATTAATTATTCATGGCTTATCAGCTATAATGAATGTAGCCGCCTACATGAGCATCGCACGAGCAGGAAGTCATCATAAACTACGTATAGAATTGAGCTTAACATTTACTATCGGGATTTAATTAAGAGCGAGCCGTTCACTGCGACGGAAATCACAGTGTGGTGTATGCAGTATATATGTAGGTACTTAGTGCAATTGATGTATGGCAAGTAAATTTATGCGATGGCGCTCATTGGAGGAGGCCTATGTCCAGCAGTGGATTGAAACAGGCCGGTTATGATGATGATGAAGTAAATTTATATCTGTAAATATGTAGTATTGATACGGTTGGATTCGAAGGGCTGAAAATTGAGCTCAGAGACTATTGGAGATACCTATAACCTGCTGTGGACGTGAGTAGGCTGATGGTAATGTAACAATGGTTCACGCACAGAGCATCGATTTGTTCATTTTTTAAATTTCGAACGATGATTTTTATTAAAACATTTTTAACCAGTATTAACAATTTTTAGCTATTGGAGTTTGTTTGCCTTGACCTCGAAGGGTTACAACCTCAGTACCCCTTGCTGCCAGTACTGCTACTATGCTATAAAACTTACATTATTTATTACTGCAATAATAATTGTATGTATAATTTAACATAAATGTGGTAAATAGGACCCTGTACATTGCTAAATAATTGTTCTCGAATTTTCCACACAAAAGGCAATAAGTCGGCAGTTAAGTATGTAGTTCATATTGTATTTATGTACAAGTGTTCCTTTACAATACGGTAGCCGCAAACAGTAGTGCTTTGTTCCTTTCTGTTCAATTTGTGGAATAACGCTTTCTTTGTTCCATTCTGCGGGGGCACCTGGCCCTGGAGAGGTCAGCTAGCTGTCACTATTCACGAATTTTACGTTTCATTTCAAATGATATTTGATATCTCTCTACTTTGGCTTGTATGTAGAACGATCTGCGCTACTGAGGCCCAGTCAGTTATGATCGGATTTCATATTATTAATTCAGCCAAAATCTTGGACAGATATATTCATGTTTATAATTAATTGGAATGAGCATTCCACGTTTTTTTCCTCGCGTTGTAGACGATATGTTTATTGTATTATCCGACCTAGAAATACGCATTTATAGCGTATTGGGAACACGTTAAGCACGTTGAGGGTTTCAAGTTTCTAAGCATGAATTATACAAATTTGTATTTATATTGTATTTACTAAAAACAGTACATTAATTGATTCGTTGATTTCTTATATTGAAAATCCAGTGCATTCTGAGTCAAAGTGCAAGTTAAAGTGCGATTAAGTCGAACCGTTTATTTACATATATTATCTAGTAACTTTTATCAGTTATATATCTATCTAATCACATATTTACCTTACAAAACCGTGTTATTTTTTCAATAACTTATTCGTTTTGTCAATATACCACGTTTGAGTATGAAACTACAACGAATAAGGACTTCGTATAGGTCGAAACCGAGTGCAACCACCCCGAACAACATACCAGATATACATACAATCAAATTATAACGTGTTAAAACTATGCATCAAAAGACTGAGTACCTCGGCAATAGGCAGGTTTTTTGTATGTCGATACGCAAAAACACTCCGTCATCGAAAGCCTCATCGCTAAGAGCGTAATGATAAAACTTTTATTAATTTCCGGTTTCGTCGCCATTCGACTTTCTCCGACCTAATTTTTGCGATTCGCTCGTGTTTTTTTTTGTTTGCTTATTTCTAAGACGACTTAATTCAATATTATAATCTATAGCTTGATAAACGCAGTGTAGACTCTATACGTCTAAAACTTATAGTGATTTATAAATATGATAATAATTTAAAAAGTATAGGTAGGTAGGTACGATAAAATTTATAAAGAATCTTTGTTAAAGTTTTCTTGAAACTTACCCTACATTTCCAACCTAATTTACTGATAGTAATATTTTCCGGCGATACAACTTTTGCTCAATAGATAGAAACGAGTTTACGCATCAGTAAATTCAATATCGCGCAGTGAATATCGCCCCAATATCCGTTGCGCTGCGACTCGCCGATCACGTCCCATACTGCCACGTGCGTATTAAATAGACATGTCAAGAGCGAGAGGAAGCGAAGGAATTACATTGGAGTAAATATATTTCCAAGGAGAAATAAAAACAAAATGGTTCACTAGTTTTTTTTTTCTTTTCTTGTTTTGTTTTAATGCTGGCAGCTTTTTATTTCCAATGTTATTTTATGAAAATTTTGAGTTTCATTAAAATAATTGTGTGGGAATGTTTTATTGTTTTATTCATATAAGTTTAGTAATTGACTTATAATTTATACGTAAATATTCATATCACTGAAATGAAGCAATTGACAAAGATTATTACGAAGTACGACTGTTTTAACAACCATAATCCAACGATAATCCATTTGGATAAAAATATTTTACGATAAATAATGCTTTATTGGCAAATACTTTTTGCCCATGCCCACGCTAGAATATGGGTTGGGGATAGAAAACAAAATATTCTTATATACATAAAAATGAATCGCCAAATGTGTTGCTAAGCGTAAAACTCGAGAACGGCTGAACCGATTTGGCTGATTTCTTTTTTGTTCTTCATGAAGCCTGAGAAATGTTCCTATAGAGATAAAAAATGTAAAAAACACGAGGAAAATAGTAAAAACAACAATTCTCTTTTCGCATACAAACCACTCTGTCCCCGACTGTAAAACATTTGACGTCAATCAAAACTAAACAAAGGCGCGTTCGGATTATCTTTGGTACGCCTTCAAGTTTATAAGAAGTTGCATGTCATTAATGAAAATAATATGAACCCAAGTGTAATTCAATTATTTTACGTCCAGCGGAGCCGGCGGGTATCAGCTAGTTATTAATATATTACGAAAATACAGTATATTATATCAAACTTACTGTGCACTTTTGTATAGAGATGGAGGATGGTATCTTAGCATGCAATACAAGATTTAATTTACAGATCAGTCTCTCTGCTGACGACCCAATTACGCTACATTGTGGCACCGTGGACGTGCCCCGCCTGGCCACGTGCCGATTTCTCTGTAGCCACTTAATCGCGTGGAAATAGAGAAGAAAATATATGACATGTATTGATGCGATTTATTAATACTGTTATTTCATTAATCTTATTATATGTTTCCGTAGTTTCGTTTACGCTTAATGTTAGGTAATATTGGCTACACGTTAAAGATACTTATTCCGTTAAATTTTTTGTAATATTGGAGATATTTTATTCACGATGTAAACATTTTTTTAAGGGTATACTTGCTATATTATTATTATAGGCAAGGTCTTTCACGCTGAACAAGTAAGCTTACAGGTACAGGCAGATAGCACCAACTAATACCTACACACGTTCATATAAACGTGAACTGTAAATGGTGTTGCCAGCTTCTAGTTCAAATTTAATGACAGAACTCTCAAAAATAACTGCAACTCCTCGTTTAATCCATGACGCTGTCATCGTTACTTAGAAAATTAATACCTACCAATGTTTTAAAAATAAAAAAATGGTACTCATGTATTACAAAAAAATGCTCAGTTTTAATCGCTAAACCGTTTTAAATCAAGGAAAGCAATTGCATCCGCACTTACTCCGCTGGAGCATTTGCGTTCTGCCATCACCTCGGAAATATAACTGCATGTACTCATAATTTACTACTAGACATTATTTAGTACTACCTCTATCATTAATAACTGAGGATTATCTGGGTTTATTTAAACGCATATTTCATACGCCAAAATTTGTGAGATGTGCATTTGGGAGCTTCAAAAGCAATTGTGATCAAAGTTAAAACGATAGACGATGATATTATTGCACATTATAAATGAAATGTTTATTGTCTATGCTGGTCGTTACCTTGGTATATTAGAGGGGACCATGTCGCTCTGTAATGCTGTGTCGGTTCGATTCCCGGCTGAAAAAATAATTAAAAAATTAATTAAAACTATTTGTATACAGTATATTAAATGTTCTTTGAGGTTCAAGGGCTTTTTATTATTATTATTTTATAAATAAAACACGGTGTTATTGAATAGAAACTAATAAAATTAACAGTTATTCCATGCAATAAAACGTGTTGGCTACAGAATAAGTATAATGTAATAAAAAAAGAAAATGAACTGCACTTTCAAATAATTTTCATTTGATTTGTAGCGAATGCAATTTGATAAGTATCGAACCTTTTTATGTAAATAAACAGTAAACGAGTTTCTTATAGTTAACTTGTTTCAAAATAAATGTACTGTGGCGGCCCCAAATGTAACCTCATCGGCCGTTTTGGCGCCAGTGTCGCAACAAATCGGTCTCTGCGAAGCGTTTTTCTTGGCCCGTTCTATACATGTTTACGAATGTTGCGAACATCGTAAATTGACTATCAACATATTGCTCAAGATTTCACAAAACGGTTCGCGTTTGCTAATCGGTTTAGAGAAGGTATAATGTGTACCTACTGTTGTAAATATTGATACATTCAGTGAGTACTGAACTTAAATATTTACTTTTATTGATATGAAATATATTTAATATTCCACATCAATTATCATCTATTGATATTGATATTTATTTTTATCGATTAAGTGACTAATCCTCTACATATGTCGTGTACTTTGTGCTTATTATTATAATAGTATCCCACTAGGTGACTTAGGGGGTAGGCGAGCAGTGAGAGCATTTACTCGTACATACCCGACGTCCTTTTTCTACATTCATCACTTTCTGAATACGCTCTTTTATTTGATGTAAGTTAAGGTACTGTATGAGAATTATATGCAAAACTAAATCTTTTTTATTTTCGTCTGATAAAATGTAATATTCGTTCTCGTATTTATCTTTTTATAATACCTTCAAACCCTTTTGTTTATAGCATGTTTTCGAACAAGTTGATTCTTCTTTTATCGCTCGTGAACAAGGATTTATAGGATGAGGCTACGGGCTCCCGTCGAAAGTCCCCTCCTGTTCTCTAAATGTCACTTCAAAAGTTTCAGCCAACTCCACTTGGGGTGATTACCTGCTAAGCGGGGTCGGATTGTCAACAAGCTAAGAATACTCAGCTTTGAATCTTTGTTCCCTGCAAAGGATCCGACCTATAAAGTGTTAAATTTTAAGTGATATAAACAAAAGCCAAAAAAAATTAGTTTTCCTAATGTTATTGAAACTGTTTTTCATATTACCTATGTTTGGATACACGAAAGTCAAAAAGAAAACACAAAATGAAAGAATAATAATATAATTTTGCTAATATAAATCAATCTGTTTTCAAATAATTATTTTTTTGGCTCACTTTACATTACCCCAACTTATCATCATCACCTGGGTTGACTGGTAGAAAATGCCACTTGGCATTAAGTCCGCCTTTTGTTACCAACAATAAACGATAAATAAATAAATAAATAAATATTTAAATGAAAATGTGTAATTAATGTAAATCAATAAATACCTACAATTAAATAGACCTAAGTACCTACTTATAAATAATACAAGTAAGATATAATGGGAAATCCTTTGTGAATTTATTATGAACAAAAAATACAAAAAACGTAATGTTTCATTTTGAACTTCAAAAAAGTCTTTTTCTTGTATAATACCCATCTAGGCCCTTTCAACGAGCGTCTTGCTTAAGGTGAGGATATTGACATAAATGTCTCACGAAATCGAAATTAACTAGCTTTTAAAGTAACGTATATTAAATTAAGAAAAGCATCTCATGTGTTAGTACTACATACACAACAAGATAAATAGTCGAGATTGTCCTCATAGGTGGTCTTAACTACCGTTTAAAGTAATTCTGTTTGAGATAAAATTTTAATGTCAAAGACACGTGCTAGAAGGCCGAGATCAAGTGATAACGATCGCAGGAATCTTTCGCAGTAAGAATAATATTGTATGAGACTTTATTCCGCCCGTAAAAATTAATACAATTGTATATTAATAACTTTAATAATGGTAAGTTATGAGAAACGTCTTCGGACCACTGATGGAATTTTTTATGTAAGAAATTTGGATTTAAATAGTACATTAACATTACAAATAAAATAAGCATCTGAGACTGATACTAGATTACCATCGACCCAAAAAAGAGGAAATCCCAAAAATCACCTGCAACAATAACACCAAGAACATTAACCGAAGGTCCTGCACGACTTTTGCCTCAAGCGAAGATGCTTATTAAGGATGTACCACGCACCTGTGTGAATATTTTCATAATCCTCCTAATTAGAGGTTCGCAGATATTCCCAAAGAACGCCGAAAGCCAAACGGTTGAGCCTTACTGTGGAGGCAATAAATTGTTCGACATTTGACCCTTCGGACCAAGTTTTTTTGGAGAATTTGCCCTCCGGCTGCCCTGATCTTAGTTGGAACTTTTTGGAAAGTTCACAGAGTATCAATTTTAACAGAGATATAATACATAATAGTAATAGTTGAATTTGGAGTTATAGCTGAAAAAAAACATTATACATTAAATTTTATTTGACTTTTAATCAATGTTTTAGTAATAGAAAAGTACAAAGAATTTGAATTGATATTATACTAGATAAGTTTCCTTTATGTACGCATAATCTTGCAATATACATATACAATATTGTAAAAAATTTCTAAGCAAAATTCACAGAAATAAATAGTGTTTATGTAAATAACATACGATTCACTAGATGCCAAAGTGTAAGTGGGTGTCGTGATAAATTGCAATAGAAATCTCCGTTTGAAACTGTAAAAACAATTTGCGGCGGCGCGTACGATGGTCCCACATAAATCCAAATTTACTCGCCGATACCTGCTCTGTGCTCGCACTAATGTCGGATATATTTATCGTGGCGATCGTCAACCGTGGCGGCTTGCCCGAGGGCTACCCGCCTCAGCTCTGTCTTTCCCACGTGCTCTGAATGCTTGGATTGCGTGCGACCTCTTGCACCACTCCTTCTCGTACAGACTAACGCAACTCTATCAACACTTTTGTTCTCTGTAATCTCCTCTGTATTATAAACCGTTTCAAAAAAGCCAGTATCTACACGTGTTTCGTTGTCTTTAAAGTGGACTATGGCTTTATAATTTGCCGCATTTTAGTAATGTGTACGATCATGTACAGTCACTATAGCTGCTGAAGGGGATCTACTGTTTGCTTCAGGCTAGAGATCTGAGTTCTCACCTTCGACTTTTACGACCGTGGGATTTTGACCATAATCAAGTAGACGGTTTTTATAAGTGAAACCTGGTGACGGGTTACTAAGTTTAGAGCTTTCTCTTGTTTCGAAATTTCAAAAATTGCTGCTATAGATGTACAGTTATATTATTAACGGATTTGCTAAAATTAAATTAAGCGGTTTAATTGTGTACAGTGGTGTAATTAGTGGTGTATATCAATTCGAGCTACTATAACTTTTCTTAATAAATAGTAAAAATTGGTTAAGAATCAATACTTTAATTTGCGTTTGTATTAAAGGTCTGAACCTGTTTACTTTGAATTCCTTTCAAATCCCGTCCAAGCGACTTGATGCAGGTTCACTTAATAACACCATTCAAAGGTAATCGATGTTAAGCCACAGAGGTGATTACAAGCGTTTACCAGATTATTTGGTAATCGATCGGGTTCCCTGTAATATTGGGAATACATGTCTGGAATTCCTGGAGCAATGCCAGCTGTTAAGTGGTTTGTACCAGCAACATACTAAAAACCTTGATCATGAAGCAGTTTAAAATTCTTCAGAGTAAATATAGAGGGCTTACCAAATTATAGTTACACCTATAATATGTGCTTAGTATTTTTGGTCTCGATAAAAATTCCAGGAGGATTTTCGTGTAATCGCTCGTAATTTACTACTAATTTAAATTGTATTGACGGCTTATTCCCATAGCGCATTCTTCGTGAATGAGATTAAAGGGTGAGTCATATTACGTTATTGCTTGATCGAGTTATTAGTTCGTTTCTATATTGAATATCATATTGTATAACTTCAAAGAAGTATTATTTACTGGAATGTTTAACTTATAATTGATTTCGTGTTTTTTAAGTCTGCCCATCTTAACTTGGCCACTATGGCAAACCGTAGCTTTCCCCCTTATGATTCCGAGAACCGACTGTGGAATAACAAAAGGGCGAAGATGGTGTAAATAATAAGATATATATATATCATCAGTCTGTTTATTTTACCTAATTGAAATATGTACATAAATATTTTATCTTTATTCTTATCACCATAATATGCAATAATGTGAAAAAAATGTCAATATTCTTTTATGTTCGAACAGTGGTATTGGAAGCGTACATATTATGATGATTTTCAAAGAACCGCTAATGAAATGGTTCACGCCTCTCCCACCCCTAAACATGGGCTCGTTGCCCCGTCAATTAGGGCCAATTTTCGGCTAGTTCAAAAGGTCGGTTTTGTCCCTAAGATCATTGGTTGGTAATTAAAACAAATAGGGTCAGAAAGGGCCCGCCCGAGGCGCCATGGGGCGGCGTCGTGCTCGCGTCTCGCCGTCGCCAGCAACCCCCTCATTATAAACTTAATCTAATTATTGAATTCGTACAATGTTGTGTTTACATTTTTTTTTCTAATTCGCCCCACTATACTTAAGAATGGATACGTAAGCGCTAAATGGCACGTTTAGGACCATATATCATACAAAGTCGAGTCACTGTTGTGCCGTCGGCCGTTTTCTCACGCTGTTCCTTGCGGCCAAGAGACATGAGCTTTGGAGCTTAAAGCTAATACCCGCAGACGTCAGGCGGTGTTTGGTTATTATAAGGCATTTACAAGGTTGCCTCTAGATGATTGTCAAGGTTTGATTGCTTGGTCTCATTCGGCGGCAGTTGATGTTATTGTAATTTTTTAGGCATACTGAAGGTTAGTCTTGATAAAAAGTAAATTGCTTATAAAGTTTAATAAGGTATTTAACAATTTGGTGAGTATCATGTTATTAGATTTGCTAGTACTAATAACCTATTTCTTAGACGGTATATTTTATAAAATACAACTACGAGAATTTTTAGATCGGTCTGATAAAATTTCGGAAGGATTTTTTTAAAAGTTGAAGGCACATCCAGGAATTGCTAAATGAGAGTTCCTGGATTCGAATCCCGTGTCGAAGGGGGTCAAGTCGAATTTCATCTAATTTTGCTTTGGGGAGAGGGGACATTGACAAATATCACGTAAATTTTTTTTGCAAGAAATCAAAATAAAATTGCAAGAAAAGGGCATTTAATCTTATGTAATGATTTACGTATCTTATTGTTTACTTTTCATTGTCATTCTAGTCTACTTACACAGCAATCTTATATAGTACCTACTCTTGATAAGTCTTAAATAATTTTTTTTTAAATCTCACGTGAGATTGGGGGGACGAGGGTTAAGCAAAATCTGAGTAAATCTCACCAGGGGGGCTCAAAAAACGAACGTACGACGTCTCGATAGGTAATCGCGCTTCTATTAATATTATTTTGTAAAATATTCCGTTGCGGTTATCACGTAAACAAAATGTCAGCTAAAATCCCTATATTCTCTGTTAGGTGCGGAATATAACCAGCACCACAGTTCTTGTGGAACCGCAGTATATCATGAGAGTGAGTGCTTTCCGCATTCCGACGCAACTAGTACCTGTTCATTATCTTTCAGTTACAAAATCACATGTTTGTATATCTCTCTCCGTACCATACATACGTGAAGAGATATATTTTATGAATGCAGAATTATTTTAGAAATTTGGCATAATTATATTTTATAAAAAAATATTAAAGTTTTTTTTTTATGGCGCTCTTTGGGGGAGGCCTATGTCCAGCAGTGGACTGAAATAAGCCGATGATGATGACGACGATGACTAAATTTTATATATAAGAAGCAAGACATGTTAAAGAGTTATGTGTATGTTAAAAAGTTAATTAAATGAAAATAAAACATTTGTTGTTTACGTTTCTACGGTTGGTACATATAATTCACCTCTATAATGATTTAATGATTTAAGATCACGTTCCAACTATTTCTGGACCACTTCTCTTTTGACCGCTTCGTCAGTCAAGTGCTTGCATGTGTGACCGCTGTTTGAGAGATCCTGGATTCGATCCCTGAGCATTAATGGGTTTTTTTTAACTCGAAATTCCTTGTAATAGCTAAAGTCTGAATTTGTGCCTCGTGTATAGCAATAACCTTAGCTCCTATTCAATACTGGAACGTAGGTATAACATAAGTGGTGAAATATAGAAATATGTTA
>DWEC01003728.1:0-10372 GCA_018245735.1 Microceris miodesmiata | reverse complement strand
CGGGACGGCGAGTGCGTTTCGGCGCGCGCGCGATAAGGAGGGAGACGGTCATCTTAGCCGCCGAGTGGCGTCCCACTGGGCGGGGCCGCGCCAAGGAGTGAGCCTCAGATGCGCGTAGTGCTGGTGGGGCCTCGTCCGAAGGATCGCACTGCAGTCGTCCGTCGCGGCACCGACGCGCGCCCGCGACCACGCGCTCCTCGCAGGATCACCTTACGTAATAACTAATCGGATCGAACCCGCTCATCCGATAATCGATTGTGACAAGTGAACTCTCAATTAATGTGTTTTTATTTTGTTTATTTTTTTCCGCGGAAAAAGTGAACTTCAATATTTTTTTTGTGCCCGCTGGTGTCGTGTTGTTGTTTTGTTTTCGCACGAACTCGATTATTTTCGGGAATACCTGACTGTGTTTTGCGACAACAATTTTTAAGACTGTGTGTGCCGACGTGCGTAATAAGTTCTTTTTTATCCAAAACGATTTTTGTTTTGTGTGAGAATTTGACTTGAAATATCAAATGTGTTTTGTGGACAACATTAACAAAAACTTGAGTTAATATTACAACTCGCCGAGATAAAAGTAAGTGTTTTCTTTTTACATTTTGGTGCTACACATTAATTGTTGTGAGTTTAGGGGAAATTTTTATTGGTGTTGCTGAAGTTTGTAACGAAACGTGTATTTAGTAAAAATGATGAAACATTTCGTCTAATACAATTATTATAAGCAATTCTTATTGGAACACAATATATTTAAAGGTGGATACTTAGTTTTATACTTGTAATACTTTAATAAAATATATTAAATTTTCAGTTAGAAAAAATTTGGTTCATTATTACTGAAACTATTTGAAACAAAAAAAATAACTTTTTCCGTTTAATATTTCTTCAGTTTAATGACAATAAAAATAATATTTTAAATGTAATACAATAAACAAAAGTGTACAATATATCAGAAACATAGCCATTACGGTTTTTAAAATCATAGGTTTGTTCTAGCACTCAGAAAAAAGTCACACTAAGTAAACTGAAGTGGGAGTTAATGAGTGATTAAAAAGCCCAGTATAATATGTTCTCGTTAGTAATGAAAAATTGTGTAATTAGAAATCGGTGTGATAACAGTGATCGGTAAATCAAATGTTCAATTAATGTGAGTTTGTTAATTGGTGGCATGTGTGTGTTGACGGTGCGATCAGATCGGCCTATTAATGCCATTGTGATTGATCAGAGTCCATTACAGTACCGTTTACCCTGCGTTTTGAATCGTTCTCACGTACCCGGCATACGTTCTGCACTTTTTTTAAATATGGAACTTATTTTTAATATTTGAATATTGGTTAATAGATAAATTTTTATAAGTTAAAATTAAACTTCAATTAGTTTGATTAATGCGTTATTTATTTATTACAATGTAATGAATATGTTTCATAATATTCATTCCCACAGCGAAAATTACTGTTTTAGTTTTTAATGTTTATTATGAACATGAAAGCCATTCGTTTATTACCTTATAAGAATTTATTAGATATTGAAAAATTTAGGTAAATTGTATTGTAATTTAAAGATTAGGGAACAATGTAGAAGATCTTCGTGTATAATCCGTTTAATAACGGTATGTAGTTTTGTAAGGGTTGGAGGGTTGATAGTGGAATACGAAAAATGGACGAATGTGATGTTATAAAAATAATACAGTTAAAAAATAATTCAATACGACGTGTAATATATCTAGTCCCACTGATAATTACTTTCTTACTGACACATTCCAGAATATGTACATATGTCGATGGAATCGAATTAGAATTTTTCTCCCAATTGGACTTTGGTTGTAAAGCAACAGAATGAGTTAAAAAAAAATCGTGTACAACGTGATAAATAAATAATATAAATGAATATTTTTCTAATTATTTACTTCTTAAACAATTTATTTAGAAGGTACCATCGCGTAGACAGATATTAAACAAAAACGATATTATTCTCGAATTAAGATAGATAAATATGGTAATAATTAATTCGATCTGTTCGTTGTCATTGAAATTATGAAAGTTTGAAGGATTTTGTACAGATGGCGTCTCCCGAGGTTCTCGACCCCGTTCCCAGTTCCACAACCGTAGTGTTGTCTGTGCATAACTTTTATTTCTCTCCTTTCACATCGCAATGGGATTAATTTCCTGTATTTTTTGTGAACGCTTTCGGCGTGCAGTGAACCCAGGCACATCACTAGTGTTTGTTACATTTTGTGTGTGTCCATGTCACGCGACTGTTCTGTGATAAAAATTAAATATAAAATATTATTAGACGTTATTATCAGTTATATTAATTTGATTTAAAATAATAAATCTTCTATTTGTAATAGGTTTAGAACGTTTTATATTTGGAATTAGTGGGTTTTAATGATAGCTATTGCGTTTTGATTACGGTCTGGCTCAAGTTTATGATAACTATTTAAAATAAAAATGAATGTGGAATATTTACTAGTTTCGTTCTTTTATTTTTAAAATGGCTCAAATATTAACACTTCTAATAGTCGAATGGTTAATTTTGGAATTATGATATCGTTGATAAATTAGTTGATATTATGGTTAGAAATTTAAACAGAAGTAAAAATAAAAGCATTATAAATAAAAAAAAATTAATAACATCTGCATTGCATTTAAATATTACAGTGACGTGTTAATGTTACTTAGCGTGGATAGTTGTTTCAATAATAAAATGTTTTTACTTTCAATATTAAACCAACTTCACAATAATTTAAAGCATTATTATTAAAGAAACAAAATTTTGATTGACTCTACGAAATAAATTAATGGAAATGTCAAAGTGTCGTTACATACTAACAATAATCGAAAACGCGGATTTTAATTTACAACTTTTCCAAAATCTATTTAAAGTTTCACTAAAAATCTATTTCCTGTGACACTGCTTATGTTCCTCTTTCGAACATATATTTCGGATTTGGCAGAGTATCTTATTAACTCTATCTATTCTTGTTATAATTATAATTATATGAGGCCAGATCCATCGCCGATCAGCCCTAATGTGATATTCCGTACTCTGCGCGGCCTGCCTACCCCTCACTCTATCAAAATATATTCGATTTAATTTTTTTGTTATAAGCGTGAAAATGAACACATCGAATTATAAGTACAAAACGCTAGTTAATAAGTACAAAACTCTACAATAGAGCTATTTACAGCAAAACGTGTAAAGTCACCCGTAAGACATTATACTGAAAAAATCTTATTGTTTCAGTCGCAAAGCCACTTTTCCCGCGACTTTGTTCATTTTTAAACTTAACCATAGCTGATAGAGTTCGTATATATTTATACTAGACGTAAAAACGTAGCCTTATAACAATTATGTATTGCTCATTTTGACTGCCTCGTCGGTCGAATGGTTGCAAGCGCGATTGCCGATAAATAGTTCCTGGGCTCAAATCCCGGGTCGGGTACTATTGGATTTTTCTAATTTAGACTTTCTAGTAGTGACACGGAATCTGGATGTGTGCCTGGTGTATGGAAATTGTCTCACCACCTATTGTATA
This sequence comes from Microceris miodesmiata, assembly GCA_018245735.1. Classification (NCBI taxonomy): domain Eukaryota; kingdom Metazoa; phylum Arthropoda; class Insecta; order Lepidoptera; family Hesperiidae; genus Microceris; species Microceris miodesmiata. The sequence goes on along the minus strand of DWEC01003728.1, from coordinate 6,837 downwards.
GGACTTAAACGTAACTGGTGGCAACGTGATAATATACTGCACTCCTCTGCCTACCTCTCCGGGGATTACAGGCGTGAAAAAGGTTTTTTAAATAGCGCATTTAGCTCATTTACTTCTAAAAATATACATTTTTTTAAAAATGATTCAATTACTCTCCTACTTCATTTCCTCTCAGCATGAGTATGTTGGAGCTACAATGCACCACACTGCCCAATATTTTATAATCAGTATTTTTCCATGTACTACCTATACGTGTTTTTCTGGCCTAGGCTTGAAATTTTATATTAAAATAATAGGGTTACTACCACGTTGGTCTAGTGGTTGCAAGTTCTGGGTTCGATCCTCGAGTCGGGTATTATTGGCTTTTTCTACTTGAAATTTCTAGTAGTAGTTCGGAATTTAAATTTGTACTCGGTATATTTTGACACGCTCACCCCCTTATTCTATGGGACGTATAACGTAACTGATGTAACGTGGAAGTGAATTACACCCCATTGCCTACCTTTTCTGAGAAATACAGGCGTCATGCTACTTTATAAATCAGTGAATATCGCATATCGTGACTTGTAATAGACAATATACCTACCTATCAATAACCTGAAAAGTATATTTTTGAAACATTTCAATACCGCCATTGCTGAAAACCACGTAGGTACCTATTTATGCCACCAAGATTTCAAAAAGATTTTTTTTAATTAACGAAGCGTAGCAGACATTAAATAAAACTGAAAAAAAAAAATGTTTATTTTAATTTGAAAATCGGAACATACACGTATAATTATATAAGTCATTATATAGTCATACATTGACTTATGTTTTAGAACCCGGGATTAGATAAAAGAAAAAAAACAACTCAAAAATCACTAGACTTGAACTAACATGACAATTCAGATCCCTGTTAATTAAATTTTATGTAAGATTATGAATGTAATACGCAGACATCATTGACGTAATATTCATTATAAATAATATATGAATGTTTGGTATATATGTACCCTAATAATATGAAACGAAATTTTTTTTCAGACAATGAAATAGATCGGGAATTAAAATGGATAAAATCGTTTTAAACTAATCTGCGGCCATATTTACAATGATAATTTTTTTATTTATCATTTCAAATAGTGGAAATTCCGACAGAAAAAAAATTATCCTAATTTTTTTATTTCAAAAACATAAAAACATTTTTTCCAAAATTTTTATTTTCATAAAAAATAAAAAAATGAACCTAATTTTTAAATTTCATACAATAATCATATGTGACACAGTCGTTATATTCATCATTATTTAAGAATTATATTATTAATATCCATAAGTCGTAAATTATTGGGCGATGGTTATGTGAATTTAATTAAAAGAAACATATTGATGATGGCAAACACAGTGGATACTTACAAGCGATATTGTACGCGCTGCAATGTACGGCGAAGACTTCATCGCCAGATGTTACAATCATTGCCAGTTAGTTTAAATATAACTTATGTTGATTATCTCAATGGACTGGGTATAATCATTTTTGAGTTGTTCATATCCGTCGTAAATTATTTTCGGCTAACCCCAATATTTATAAAAATGTTTAGTTTTAAATTTAAAACAATTATGGAATGTAATGTAATGGTTTATTCAAAAATATATCTTCTTTACACAATCGAATAATAGGAGAAAATTAACTAAAACACTAATTGCTTTCTGTATTAAGGCGATTGGAATTTTAATGCCATTTTCTAGAATACCTACATTCCAACCCTGCACAGGACTTAGAAAAAAAACGCATAATTTTTTTTTTACTTTTTAATATTAAATGTTACATGCTGTAATGCGAAAGGAAAAACCAACTTACAGATTAGAGTTCCTCATAGTGTTATCCATATCACCTGAAAACAGTCAAATTGAAACATATCACCTGAAAACAGTCAAAATGAGCCGTAGTTTGACCAACCATAGCCTTAAACCTTACTGTGATAAGAGACCCATCTCTATCAGCGGTATGATAGAGTTCTTAGTGACGGTTATGATGACTACAAGAGTGAAGATAATTGGGGGCAGTTGCATCTAAATCATTAGAACTCACACCTAATTATATAGCCACTATATTCAATTCCATATAGGATTTGGTACATGTTTGTTAAACAAGTACACAAACTATCAAACATCAGATCCCCAACGTGTCTATTTACTTAGCTCTTTCCTAACATGTCTGCCTGTATTGCTTCCTATATGTAATTTATAGGCAATGTTTAGAGTACATTCTTTCTAAAATTGATTATATCTGCCTGAAAATCTATCCTTCCTTGCTTTATAAAGTCCTATGTTGTATTTGTCAAGGAACACACACAGTGCGTTCCATCTCTTATAGGTCCAGCGAGGAGCCGTTGAACCGCATTGTTTCGTTTTAGTAATTATACATTCTGATATATATTATTCATTAATCATTGCAATTTTGTTACTTGTTATTCCTCGGAGCGTCCTATTTAACAAACAAATTTTTAACTTATACCCACATCATTATTAGCGTTATCCTGTATAACGCATGTAAAATAAAAACCTTGTAAGTTTTACTTTTGCATACACCCTGTACATAATTAACAGATCCTATACATGTGGTAGTTTGATAGCCTTCGCAAAAAAATGTGAACATTAAAAATTTTTTGCTTTAACTTTCATAATTTTTTTAACCTTTAATTGGAACAAAAAATATTTGAACATTTTTTCGGTAAAAACATTTAATGTATCGTTTCTATAAAAATAATAATAAATATATTTTTATTTAAAATACACACATCGTTGAGTAAATTAAACATCCCGTAAGAGATAAAAAATAAATATAAAATATGTTGTATTAAAATAAAATATGATTATAATAAATTTCAAATAAACATCTAATTTTATTGACTTTGCTTATAGCAGAGCAATGAAGCTGACACCGACAGAGATGACGCAATAAATATTAGAAGAGGTCAATGGAATACCTGCCGTACCATTTCCATGTAGGCGTATAATTACAAAGTATCATAATTAGTTACAATAATTATGTAAATATTATAAACATGTAACATTAAAGGAAAAAATCATGAGGATACCGGTAAACTTTACAGTTTTTACGCTTTACAAGGCGTGTGAAGTCTGGCCCGTACTTGGCCTATACGACAACTATGTTGTGTGTGGGAAATAATTATTTAACCAACATTTTCAATTTATTTAATAATTAATTGATTGGAGATAATACAAAAAATCATTACAGACATAGACTTTAGTGTTTAAACGATGGTTTTAAATATTATTTGAATTACTCGTATAATTTAGAACACCCTGTATATAGAACATATCGGAGTGTTTATACAACTGTTATCAGGTAAAACGACGCCTGCCTCCGGACGCAGTATCAATGATTTCAATGAATGTGATAATTATTAACTGTTACGATACCTGAACCCGCGCTACGAACTGTGGGAACCTGCGAGATTACCAAGCGTCCCACCGCTGGGCGTGGACACACTACAACACGTGCTCAAATCTCTAATTCTGCAACTCTATTGTCATACCGTATATTGCGTTTGACTTCGTAAGCAGGCTAATTTGGGCTGGACGTTTGAATTTAATAATCACACAAATTAGTCCCGGTCCGGATTCGAACCTACGACCCTCGGCTCAACGGTCAAATTCATCTCTAACTTAACTCATCCTATCGACTAGTAAACCCACCTTTTGTAGTTCTATGAAATCATTCAAAAATATTTTAATAGTACTCTATACCTATACCTACCTCTATACCTATACCTATATCCCTATTATACCTATACCTCTATACCTATATCTTTCTAAAAACATTATTTTTCTACCGCACATCTACGTATTGCAACCCTTATATATAACCTTGTAGTATTTATTTAGGGGATGGTAACTTTAAATCAACGGTTCCTTTGCCCCAATTATAATATAATTAGGTACAAGCGATATATCCGAATCGTCATGAACTGAACACCGTCCATGGGATATGCAGTTAACATTTGGCTGAAGAAAAATCTCTCTAAAAAGTCTCTAAGGCGTGTGAAGTCTGCCAACCCGCACTTGGCCAGCATGGCTGACTATGGCCTTACGGGTCCCCTCTTATTATGAGAGGAGACCCGTGTTCCAACAGTGGAATGGTGAAAGGGTCGGAAGGGAGCAGTCGGGATAAGTCTTGTTTCTGTTTATACCAATATGGAATACCGCTAACACTTCCTCAGGAGTTTTATTATCAGTTGAAAAGGAAAAAAAATCTTCATAGTGCCTTCATTTATCTGACGAACTACATTTTGTTAATAATTTATTGACTTTCAATTTTCAAATGTTACTATTCTAGATTTGTTATATCATCGCGCCAGGTCTCATATGGGTTAAGCACACAATCATCATCATCATCAGCCTATCTCAGTCCAGTGCTGGACATAGGCCTCCCCCAATGAGTGCCATCGCGCCCTGTCCTCGACTTGTCGCATCCAGCATGCTGGAAGCACACAATACTGAGTGCGAAATATTTCTATCCTCACAGACCTGAGGTCCTTCTCCTATACTCGGAGCTCTCTTCACACACGCAGCTGTCGGAGATTTATGACTCTCCCTTACCATACCTTAAGGCTTCCATGGTCTCAGTAATTTTGTACACCTTATATCAATTTCCAGATGTTCTATAACTTCACTAGTTTTTGGTTATTTAATATTGTCTTCACCTTCTCTACCAACACTTGTATATTGTTTCTTACTCTACATATGTACATATGTACTCTAATTCATACGGTATAAATTTCCGATAACTATCAGTAAATAGTTATTGTAATAAACATATTTACTTCGCACTATCCATCCACGAGCTAAAGGGGCCAGCAAAATGAAGAGATTCGCATCATTATCACATGTTAAAATACTAATACCGAACTCTATGTACTAAGTTGAATTAATTCCCAAGGCTCTATATGGCAACTATGCCATTAATTGATACATCACTCCATTGCTATTGTTTGCTTGCAATATTATGATACTCTACACCCGTGTGGTTCAAGTTATAAGCGGAGCGGGTTTGCGATTCTAATTACATGTACCAATCCGTTTCTTACAGGAGCAGCTCTATAATCAATAGAGTCCGTGCTCCAACATTTGAATACCTGTGTACTTAAGATAGCCTTTTAATAATTATGTTATATTACTATCATTTTCAATTTCAACCAATTTCCCTTAGTAGTAATAACATTCTTTATAAGCTTTGAAAAAAATAATTTTCATATACCTACATTTAATATAATATATTATATAAAAAGTTATTTAAATATCTGTCTTTATTCCCTAACATCTCTTTGCCATATCATATTACTAATAATAATAATACCTTAAAATACCTAAAAAAAAAAAAATTTCCCTGTTTGTTTTAGTTCACATTTATCTATTAGCCAGGAAACAAGAAGACAGAAAAACATCTATTCGTAAATATTTTCCGAAGAAAACGTGCAAGTCTCTCGCAGCTTGTACCATAAGACGCAATCCCACAAAACTTTGCAACTCAAACAATTCTCGACTTGACAGTCTAATGCATAGAGCCCATTTTGCTTCGCACGAACCGTGAGAAAATATTCCCGCGTCTCAATAACATTGATAAGGAACAGTCGAACGTTGAAATACGACGCTTTGCTTTTTATATTTAAACCTTTCCTAGAACGGCTTCTAGAAGGTTCGATCTAAATATTTGCTACTAATATTGTTTTTGTTGTGTGAACTATTGCATCCTGTCTTATTGTATGGATAGAATTAAGCTAGAAACAAAAGGGACAATAATAATATAATGTAAGATCACGCTTCAAATTTACGAAGAGACAGGAGTGTAGCACACTCCCAATAATGATAACATGCATACGATTAAGCTATAAAGTATTTTATAATAATGAATTATCAATGAGTTATTAAAAATATTAAAAAATATAATACTTACAAGGATATTATTATTAATGTTTATGTTTATTCGCCAGTTATCGTATCACATTTGATCGCAATATCACTCAAATTCTTTAACGTTCTACTTTAATTAACCCAAAACGAGCCATGTAGAGATCAGAAATAGACGCTATAAAAACGAAACGTCAAAATAAAAGCGAAACGTCAAACTGACAAACGTCAAACTTTTGTGTAATCTGTGACAATTGAGTTGATCGTAACTAACACAACCTTTCGCTCGGTGGCTCAATGAAACAACGGTTTCCGATCGCATCTTTTATTTGTACAACCAATTTTATAGCCGCGCCCGAACATGTGGCGAAATCGGTGCCGATAAAGACAAAAAAAAAGCAAAATACCCCCGTCTCTATCAGATGTAGCGCACTGTCTCGCTCTTACCGCACATGTGTTTCCCTCGTGTGATCAATGATTACTGTTTTTTTCAATAGTTTTCAAAGGGTTTCGTTTATGATCTGTAACTGAGAAGCATTCAGTTTTGATATACATTTTTATGAAGTTTGTTGCAATAAAAATAACAAAACAAGTGTCGGTATTTTTGTTTGTTTGTTTGCTCTTGAACCTTATAAGTCTATTGATCCAGATACATCCAAAACAAGCTGATTGGTTGAATATCAAGTATTATAGAAATGTTTGTCCTGGAAACCGGTAACTAATTTTAGTGAAAAACCCACAAAGTTCAAAATCTTTGGCAGAGTGTTGGCTATTTACCTTTTTCGTTACCAATATAACAATCACCTATTAGAACATGTCTTCACGCCTGTAATCCCCGTGGAGGTAGGCAGAGGAATGCAGAACTCCCACGTTTCACCGGTTACGTTTACGTCCCACTATGGAATAGGTGGTGAGCCTATTGCC
>DWEC01003727.1:0-10372 GCA_018245735.1 Microceris miodesmiata | reverse complement strand
GGTAATTTGTGGGAGTTTACTACACTCCTTTATCTACTCCTGAGGGAAACACAGGCGTTTTGATATGTTAATGCCATAGCTGTTAAAGTTATCCTCATCAAAACCATCAATTCTTTTATCGTTCTACTCTTGCACATAAGTCTACTCTGCCGTCTTCTCCCTTGCTAGCTAAGTTTAGGTTATTTTACGTCTGTATATAACTGGTATTACCATCGTCATCATCATCATCATAGTCGTCATCAGCCTATCTCAGTCCAGTTCTGGACATAGACCTCCCCCAATGTGCGCCACCGCGTCCTTGTCGTATCCAGCATTTGCCTGCAGCCTTTCGCATATCGTCATCCTACTAACGTCGTTATAATGCAATTACTAATATATTTTTTAAATTTCTATTAAACTAAAAATAGTAGTTTGGATACTAGTTAAAAGGGGAGTGAAAGTCTAAAACCGTCGTTTGTTTTTCAGGACGGTGATGAATGTAGAAGAAGCAAGATAAATCTGTAAGGATAGAAAACATGGCACTCAGGACTCTCTACCTACCCTGTAAAACAGTTATTGTGAAATAATAATAATAATAATAAAGCAATATAAACACAGTAATTCACAGTACTTTATTGTAATAATTCCTATAAAAGAAAACCAATAATGATAAAGTTCCCTCACGTGTATAATTTAACTTATTTTAATTCGGAGGCAATGGAATTTTAGGTAGATTTGGTGCATTAAATTTTCAAGTAAAATTTTAAAATGTTATTTTAACAGAAGATAAACATAAATACTCGCGCAATGAAAAATACTTCAGTATTACGATTCAATTATTTGTTGGAAAATACATTTTTCAAGGGCTTTAGAAATAGCCGCTGCTTTAACTGCTTCTCTCTACTGCCACTTCACGGATCGTATTTTAGTATAATAGAAACCCGAAAACTTTTATTCTCTATAATTTTTTCTACGGTGCTTAAAATCTACCAACCTGCATTTGCCCAACATAAATAACTACAGCATAAAAATCTTTTTAAAATTATACATTAAAAAAGTTAATTACAATGACGGATGACGTAACAGTAAATTTTAATACTGTAAACATTTCAAATAATAATCATATTGTTAATATGTACATATGAACTGTTAAACATTAAGTTATACTCAGAGTAAAATCGACACAGACACTGCAAAATATTTTTTTAAACATTTTAAAGTCTCTGTATTAAAATTACTCTGTGAGTCAACCCGTTTTATTATTCCTGCTTACTATGATTACTGATCTCATAGAAACAGCTTTCGAACAATAAAGGTTCTTAGGTAACATTTAGAAAACTGGTTCCTTCTTATTCGTCTCATTCGGAGGTTGTACTACGGCTGAACTTAATGTATTCTCCGTAATGGCGTACACCATTAAATTTATTACCGCTATTATCAAATCGATAGCCTTATAATGAAAGCAATTTAAAAATGTAATAATCTTTTCAAACTACTCTGCTACCACCCCTGAATTACACAAATAATTGTAGATATTCATCGCACCAGGTCATTCTTGTGATAGGCAGAGAGCACACGTCAAATATATCTATCCATAAAGACTTGACTTACTTCTTCTACATTAATTCTATTCATACATGCGCGCTCTTGTCAAAGCCTTTGACTTCCCCATCGGCCTATTCATATATGGCCTATTTGGTCAAGATAAGTGCGTCCTTTTTGCATTTGAGATCATCCTCATTCGAGATTTCTAGATGCATGTATCACTACTTTCAAGATATCGTTATCATTGCTATTAAACAATTTAATTTAGAATTTCTATTAGTGGCTCGGAGTCAGGTCTGGCAATAGGCTCACCACCTATTCCATGGGACTCAAACGTAACTGGTGAAATGTGGGAGTGTACTATACTCTGTCTACATTTTCGGGGATTACAGGCGTGACAATACATTTTTGTAAGTAAATGTTCTACCTCAAGAAATTGAACTACGGTAAAAATAACGCAACATATAATTACGATACACACAATACGATAACTAGGCCTTAATCGGTGAACACCATCAGCTTATAATACGAATGGATGCTATGGATTGTACCCAGTGTTTAATATAAAAAGTGACATGTCACAGTCAAGTTTGTCTTGGTAAAAAATTATCTACCAAGCTAGCCACGCCTTTGGCTTAAGGTCGCTACACACTGTGCGAGGTTTACGTGCGATGTATACATATAACTGTTCTCTTCTTCATAATTCTCATAACTGAAGTCCACCAAAAGCCGTTTTGCACATAAACTGCTAAGTATGGGCGACTTAAAGCTTATAATTTTCAATCACCCTTAATAATAGTCACTCGTTACAACGATGAAGAATAAAATAAACCTCAAAAATCCACCGCTAATTCTCCAAAATGTGACAAGTCTGCTAATCATTACTTGTGTAACGTCACGGGCTGTGATTTAACCCTTTCCATATTGCGAAGAAATTCGTTTACTATAGCAGAATGCTAAGAGATTGATTTATAAATATATGGATCGTTCAGAACCATGTGGTCTCAGAAGACAACTCAAACTCAACAAATTCAAACTCACATAAAGACTGTAGATCGTAAAGTACCAATATGATAGATACTCAGCTATTTTTAAGAAATAATTTTAACTGCCTCATAACTTTGTGTAAATATAAATCGACGCACAGCAGTTAGTTACTTGTTTAGTTGGCGCAAGATAACTTAATAATCTTACGATTACGACATTTCTAGTTTTAGTTTACACGGGAAACCTTTTACCTCTTCCCATCACTATAAAACTTTATACAAGATAACTGCTTCGTCTTTTTTTACTGTCAATATCCTTGAAAATGTAGCGCTAAGTATCGATTTGTGTCCAATTCATAACAACAGGCTCACTTCCTTTGAGACGTATAACATAGCTACGGAGCTGTAAGTATACTCTTATGCAAAACACAGGGGTGATATTAAGTCAGTAACATGTAAAATATATGTACAGGTATGTAAATAAACAGTTATTTTACAGCACAGTGGGTGTGTATATGACTTTACCCACATCTGAGGCCAGGGCGAGCCAGCAATGGAACAAGTAAAAAAGCCAAGTAAAAACGAGGTCCCGCCCGCAAACGCCGCCGTACGCGATTTAAACAAAGATCGCCTTAAGCCAATCGTACATTGTACAATACATAATGGCAGAATTGTGTGCGGGTATGAACTTCAGACGATTTTAGGAACAATATATATTTCTAACATAGAACATCATTCCTTTCGCTTAACACATAAAAACACATTATTTCGTTCAAATATTCATGATAACTTTTTATATAATTTTAAGCACAGCCGTATGAGAAATTCGCGGTTTGTTTTTTCTCTGCCAACTTTGTTATTTTTACTTTTATAATATACTTTTATAATATACAACTTTTATAATATAAATAGAATTATTAAATTACTTTTAATTGTATATAATCTATATACAAGATAAATGTTCAAAATTACTAATAATTCACTAATCTCAATAAGAACTGCCAGGGTTGACTGGTTTAGTTTATATCGGGTGCTATACGAGTATACATTGAGTCAGTGTTCATAGATGGACTGCAAAACTAAAACTTTTATTAGGATTAGTTTAATTTGTATAAGAGCAGTTAAAATCATCCTATTAGAAGTTGGTAACTACACTCTTTAGACTAAATTACAAACTGTTTCACAAGCAATTATGTAGTTCGCATTACAAATGTATATTACGTATTATTATTGTCTATTAAAATAAAATAGGATTAAAATTATCATTTACATATATAGCTTTTTATGAACATAATTTAAGCGTGTAATTTTATTCATTCAAAGAAAAATATATCTGTCTGTACAGGCTTTAAACAATAGGAGTACGTTCCGTTTATTCACGCTTCGACATTATCAAGTAACCAACATTTATAGGTACCTACATAAATTGAATTAAATGGTGTGTATACGAAATAAATATAAAATACATTGTAGTGTGGTGTGCAATGAGAGCATGAGACGTGTCTGACCTTTACAGATGTAGCTGTCTCTGTGAATCTCAAGAACCTAATTTATTTCGATATCTCCCCGATCGGGTCATTGTTCGTGGCTTTTACTTTAAGAAAGTTTATCCGACCTCGGATACAGCTGGTATACATGAATGCAGTGTCTATTATTTTGAAGTTTATTATTATTATTATATTTATGCTGTACAGATTAGCACTCGATATTCACTGCCGCTTAGAAGCTTACTAACCGCTAGATTAACAAGCCGAGGCATAAAAAGTGTCGATCTGGAAACATCTACGAAAATTCAATTTAAACAATTTTGATACCATATTTACATTACACTCATAATTGACATCCGTTTATTATATATTTTCCACTAATAAATGTACATTGTTTTTTTCAAATGAAATACACAATGTTAGTTTCATTGACGCGTTGATGTCTTTTGTGAGGGAACTCAAAGTAGTAGAGTTCGTGTTACAACCATTTTGTACTTATAATACAGTATACTTATATATAGGGGAGTCTACATAAACTTAAATATCTTATTGTATAACATACAACGATAAGATTATTGACTGAATATGTACACCAAATATACAATATACAGATAGGAAAAAATGTAATTCGAATAACTGGAACAGACAAAAAATACTTTACGTTAATTATTGTTTTTTTTACCTTATTAACTACGTATCAATTTTATCAGACTAAATCAGATAGAATCTTTCGTTATAATATTTAATGCGCATCGATATAATACATATGAATACCGACTCTACATCGGTCAATAATTATTAGACTTACTGCGTTACAGTAAATAAAATATATATCTCATATAAATTTATTGAATAAATACCAGACTCTGGTCTAATAAAAATTTTAATAATCAGAAGCGGTAGAGACTTTACGACGCCCGTTTTATAACATATGACGTCATAAATAATGCTCAGTTTATATTTGTTCCTAATTAAAATTTAAAGGAATATTGCAGAGCTTATTAATCTTAGCTGCGAAAATTCACTAAGTAAAGAGAAAGCCTTACAAACCTAATAATAAATAAATCTATCATTCACGTCAACCTAATATCATAAAATGACGTTTTAGATAACGCAAGAATGTTACGACAGAAGCAATATATTTAAAATATATGTGCCTGTATACATAGCCTGTATAACATTTTTTTTAATCGAGTGATCAATATTAATTATTATCCTATTCCAAGGATCCCTTAAAAGGGGGAGTAGAGTGTGATGTTATGGTATATTTATTATGTACCTTATATTTAAAGTTCTTATTAGAAGTATTATTAAACATTTAACAATTTTCGAAAAAGAAGAGAATGCAGAACGTCAGCCAATAAAGCTCCTGAAACACCATCGTAATATCTACGAAGTCAAACAAAAATAATAAAAAGGATACTTGGAATGGCGCCGTAAAGCCTTAATAATTGCCAGTCGCGTTGTTATTCAGGTTCGCTGCGGGGCTGCATATAAAACCTTCAAAAGATGTATACAGTGAAGATGTGTAGAGTATGTCTCTACCACTCCTTCAGGCTAATTGGTTATGGCAATGCTGCTTGTTTATTGTCCAATTAATTAAACAGGACCTTATTCACTGTCGTGTTGTGTAGTAAATTATAAGAACACAAACTAGCCTAAAACTCGGATTTCCATTCCTATAACCTCGGACCTTTTTAGTGTTGGAGTAGTAGTCGATATACATTTAATAAGCAAGATCAAGACTCTACGTCCACTAGAACAGATGTCCTGTAGCCATTTTCCATTCTTATGAGCACGGCTATTAATAGAACTACACTATTGTACTTTTTGTCAATTAAGCGTATTAGCTTAACTGACAAAAAATGCAATACATATGTCTACTCAATTGCAAAATGATCTAATAGCTGACAGTGGTGAAAATGCAGCTTTCAAAGCTTGATTTCTTTTGCGATAATATTTCATTTTATTTATGAATATGATTATTTCGATTATAGCTTACATAAATAAATTTACAATGATCAGTGAATGCGGACCACTATGATGCTTAATCACATGCAATACGAATGCCCACCCTACTACAAAGATCTCAGATACGATCTCGTATATACAAACAACGTGTAAAGTATACAACACCGTATAAAACAAAATTCTTAAACTAATCATCCTTAGCATTAGGAACTCTACATTAATCCGTTACAAAGTTTGACATATGATCATAAAATTGACAGTTTTCCTACAAATTATACACTTGATTATAAATGTACCGGAGACTGTCGAACTCCGCCGCGAGCTCGCTACAAGCGTCGGGAGCTCATGAGGAAGGACCTCGTACAGGTCCGAAACTAGTCAGGCCACCCCGAAAAACTTACGTGAGTTAAGCCGATACATTTATAATCATGTGTATAAACACTCACGAAACATTTAATAGTATAATTTTACACTCTCGTATATTACGTAACAATACCATCATTTTAATGTTTATTTCTTCATAATTTTTCATTCATTATTATTTATAATACAGAAAATGACAATAACTTACCATACAATTGTTGAAAGGGACTCGCGCAAACTCTACAATTTAATTCCCAGCAGTCTTCACTTTAAAGCGTAGTCTATGGGAATACAAACAAGCACCACCCATGGAAGTAACAAGAACCTGTAAACTAGTGTACTGTTGCCGTTAAAGCCTACTAAATATCGTACTCTTGAATAACAGGGATACGAAATAAGTAATCTAAGAAGTTCACACTAGCTCTTAACGTGGTAATTATGACTCAATTTTAATTTATATATAATACATAGTATTTACTTTTTAATAAAACGTAACTGCATCGTCGTATTAACATAATTCATTGCATTGTATACGGCCTTATTGCCTTACGGGTCGTATGTAGCGGACACACCTAATATTAAGACCTGTTATACCTACATGCACAAATAAACTATTTGAATTTGAATTTGAATTTGAAACATTAAATAAATAAGTACATAAGTTGTTCTGCATCGATAGGACAACCAGACTTACGACTACACAGACTACCTAGAGACATGGCAGGGCATGATCGACGCCAAGAACCTCGGTCTCACCAACAGCATCGGGCTTTCCAACTTTAACCAGGAAATGATCAATCGCATTCTGGAGAACGGACTGGAAAAACCTGCAGTTCTGCAAGTCGAGGTTTGAATATTATATTATGGTTATAACTCGCTCTTTTAGTTCTACCGAAAGCTTTCGGCCAATATTTGGTTACGGAATGACTGCCTCCATCACGGCGCCACCACACTTTTGATCCTAAATGAAGAACCATAATTTCGAATACACAGTATTCTGCACTGGCATTGGACCCTGTTGGGACACCGCGTCATCTTGAGCATAGTTGAGCATCTTGAGCACGGAGCACAGAGACCAAAAAAACTTTAGCTTATATTCGTAATTAATTTCTATGTCTACTAATCTATGATAACTGATGACATACTCGTATTGTATGAGTTCTCATTTCCTTTTTACTGTGTAATTTAATGTATCGATCTAATAGGAAGAACAAAGATGTGGACATATAATTATGTTTCCTCTCCCGTCCTTCTTTTAGTTGAATCTGAACCTGCAGCAACCAGAGCTGCTGGCATACTGCCGGGACCAAAACATCGTCGTAATGGGATACACGCCCTTCGGCTCCCTATTCCACTTTAAGGCGAAGGAGGACGCCCCTCCGCCGCGGGTGGACGACGCTGCACTTGTAAACATTGCAAAAAAATATGGAAAATCAGTACCGCAAATTACTCTCCGATACTTGGTAACTTTACTGGACCATACGTAATTTCTGACAAGTGTTTAAATCCTACCGCCTTCATTACGCTATTCATCATTGGTCATACAAAAAGCCATTGCTAGACATGGGATTCCTTCAATTGTTACTTCAGCTAGCGAATTTTGAAGATATTTTCGGTAACCTTCGGACGTTAATAGATTTCATTGTTTACTATGTAGATAAGGCAATGTCGAGCGTAGCTCTCTCGATAGATCATTGAGCGGCATTGCGCCACTGGTAACACATAAATCGTAACTTTCGACTTGAAGCCTGTTGAACGACAATACACTTCGTACTGTCGTTGAATTTTTCGACTCGCCTTTCTTTCGCTTGCATGTTCCTACCGTATTGTATTATACCGCAAACAAATTGACTCGTTTGCATCCCGGCGCCGGTGCTGTCGACAACACCTTTATCCGTTGTGAGACGCTTATAAGACTGTCCAGCGCTAGGGGCATCCAACGATTCCGCAAGTATTCTAATAATTTTTAAAAAAACCAGGTGGAGCTGGGAATAATTCCTATTCCCAAATCTCTAACAAAATCACGCATCGAGGAGAATATAGCCATATTCGACTTCCTGTTGACTTCCGACGAGAAGAACACATTGAAAGCTTTCGACCAAGGCTACAGGACGATCCCGCAGCACAAGTGGCTCGACCACCCCTACTATCCGTTTGAGAAGAATCACTAAATTAGTGTGTTTCGCTGGGAACCAAGTTTTATATTATATTCAATAACTTACAAATATAAATAATGCATATTAATTTTAGTTTTATATACGCATTGACATAAATACTCATTTTTTAAAAATAAATTGTTTAATACTATAATATTTAGCAGAAGGCATCAAAAAATACAAAATACAATAAATACAATAAATACAAAAATACAAAATACAATACTTAACCTGTCTCAATCAACACTTTTCTTCTTCATCGTGCATAAATGACACTGAAAATTTTAAAACACTACATCTACTCCTTCAAAATCCCAACCCTGGTACTCCTATATTTAACTTTAGTCAGTTCACAGATCGTGATGTTAAGGAGAGTATATTGTCCATTTCATCCGACTCAGTGGGCAGTGATTGCATTAGTCGTAAAATGGTCATTCCTTTGCTTGAACTCACTCCTATCTGTCTAAAAACGGACTCTTAAATCCTATCAATCAGGTTTCCGACCCCGCCATAGTACGACTACAGCGTTACTAAAAGGTACTGATGACATCGTTATGGGAATGGATAATCGGAATCTCACAGTGCTAACATTGCTACATTTCAATAACGCCTTCAGCATCGTGGATTTTGATATCCTGTTGAGTATTTTGCGCTCTCTTAACATATCTCCGAACGTAATGAACTGGCTTCACAGTTACCTGCGTAGACACCGACAGAGATTCAGATTTGAAGATTCCTTTGAAATTAAATTAAATTTAAATTTATTTATTGATTAAAAAGTTTACATTTAGACAGGTCGCAAGGGCCCCTGTACTAGGCAGTAACCCGTATTACTGGGTACCCCGCTCATCCTCCAAAACTCTTAGTAATTAATCAATAACAAACAAACAAAATATGCTTATTAATAAATGAATATAATATGCTTAGAGGTGTGAGGTGATCGAGTGTGTATGTACAAATATGTGTTATATATATGTATTTGTATAATACATATATTATGTATTTATAATATATGTATTATGTGTATAAATTTAACAATTCATACCAATATATTAGAATGAGTAGTAGGTTACTGGTTTTAATGTTAATTTTTTTTTATGTAATTTTAATCAGCTGGTTCACTAATGAAACGTATCATATTAGATTATGACTGGAATGCATTTCCATTTTCATCTTACATATGTATGTTACAACTGTGTAGTTTGGAATATGCAAAATGTTCTTTGTGAATACCTCCGTGTATATAACTTTGAAGAACACCACACTGGAAAATATCCATACAAATAACTTATCTGTGACTCTGCCGGTGATAATCAATATTATCGTAGAGACAGTGCCCCTGCGGACCCGTTACCTTTCATGTGTCTACGTTGAAGAACAATAAAGACGTATAGGTATGACAACCAATAAAGACGTATGTATAGATACGTAATTCGACGTGCTGTTCCACGGCGTTTAGCATTGACGGTCGATCAATGGGGCCATGCGCTCGCACAAAGCTGCACGCGTTAGGAGAGAATCGACAAAACAAGGAGCTATGAGGAACATTAGTGCGTGAAATCGCGAACAATGTCAAGACACCCAAGTAGCAGTTCAGTAGGAGCGTCACTAATTCGTGCTTTTTGTTCATTAACGTCGAACATTAGGAATGGAGGAATGTTTATAATGCACGCCTGCCTGATTCGTGAAATTCATTTTTATCTCGCTATTTGTGAGTATCGAATTATGTTTTTCATTTTTATTTTATTTTTGTTTTGTGAAGCGAACAATCTGTATACATTTGTGATTTAACATAGATTGAGTATAAGGAAGGGATGTTAGAAATTTACGCTTCATTATCATCATCATCAGCCTATCTCAGTCCACTGCTGGACATAGATAGGCC
>DWEC01003726.1:0-10374 GCA_018245735.1 Microceris miodesmiata | reverse complement strand
CCTGTGATTCCCCGAAGTGGTATACAAAGGAGCGTAGTACACCCAATTTTCACCAATTATAAGTGTGTCCCATACCATCAAATAGGTGCTGAGCCTATTGCCATACAATTAAAAGTTAGAACAACTCGATAATACCCAAACCGACATCTTGTATCTTTCTTTGTCATTAATGTATGCTCATAAATAGAATAAATGAAAAAAATAATAAAACAAACCTTCGTGGCACTGGAGTGTTTCTTCTTTAGAACACCGTTCTCGCCTTTCTCCCACTCCAGCTTCTTGTTCGCTTCTGCCGCCTCCTCCGTCAGCTCTGCTACCTGGAGGAAATAAAAATAGATATCTGTTGGAAATGTTTCATAACAACATTATTTTTGTCTGTCTGTCCATAACGGTTTTGTTCTTCCAAGTACTATTGATGATTTTTTATTCGATGACTGTTTAAACTCAGAGTGGAAGACACAAGACATCATATTTATTCTACATGTTTTTTCCCCGTTTAATAAACAACGTTACATAAGTATCTAAACCGAAGGGGTAGGTAGAAGAGTGTAGTACTCTCACATTTCCTCATGTTATACTTTCCATAGACACTCAACTTAAAGCAAAGTGACGCATCGTTTCGACTGTGCTGTCTCGACAGGTGAGACTGTGGTCTACTTTGGTCTATGGCTACAAAACACATGTTCATAAAGACTGACCTTCCTCGCCAGTACCCTGTTCTCCTTGTTCCGCCGTTCAGTCTCCTCAGTCAAGGCCGTTTTGAGCTGGCTGCATTGCTCCTCCAGAAGGGCAATCCGTTCTCGAAGAGACGTGTTGTCAGCGGCCAGCGCTTGCGCCTGAAGAGTTTTAAAATAGAACTGATTTTTTTTAAATTTAAAACATGATGTTAGGAGAACATTCCAGAAAAAACTAAACTAGACAGAAAGAACTATGAAGTATTTATTTCAGAAGTTATGAGTAACTTGTATATTATTGAAAATAACTCTTATAAGATTAAATATAATATATTAAACCAATAAAATTGGTTCTAGGATTAATTCTTTATTTATTTATTATTATTTAAACTACGTGTATGATCTCAGATAATCCAATTCGATAGCGTAATCAATGCCAATGTTATATATTTACTAGACTAGACTCCGCAGACGTCACGCGTCGTCTTGCCCGGATAAGCAG
Organism: Microceris miodesmiata; assembly: GCA_018245735.1. NCBI lineage: Eukaryota > Metazoa > Arthropoda > Insecta > Lepidoptera > Hesperiidae > Microceris > Microceris miodesmiata. The sequence goes on along the minus strand of DWEC01003726.1, from coordinate 9,198 downwards.
TGTTACATTCAATATTTTATTTTAAAATGATTTCTGTGTAGCTTTAACCATAAAGGTTGCACACGCGAAAGAAAAATGGAATAACTTCTTCCGTTTTCCTAACATTTCCCTTCACAGCTCTGCTCCTATTGATTGTAGCGTAATGAAAAGTATATATAACCAGCTCAGGAGTATGAAAAATAATTGTACCAAGTTTAGTTAAAATCCATCGAGTAGCTTTTGTTTCTATAATGGTTATACAGACAGGCAGAATTGACCTCTCTACAGATTTATTATAAGTATAGATAGATGTCAGTAGTATAGAAATTCCAATAAGTAACTGAACCCATACAAAGCTAGACCAATAAGAAACGATACAGGCAAATAAGATCAGTGACAGACATTGGATAGGAATTATTAAGCTAGGGTGTTTATATAACCGCGGATAGGAAGCACTGAATTGCACTCGAACACGTACCAGATTGTATTTTGCGATTCAAATAAGCTAAAAGTGTACAAAGAAAGATGAATCGGTTTTGTATATAGGATTGTGTGCATATGTGGTGTGTATTGGTACCATTGGTAGTGATACCTTGGCGTCGGCGTCGGCGGCGGCGGCGCGCAGCGCGAGGTGCGCGGCGGTGAGGCGCGCGGCGTGCTCCAGCGCCGCCGCCTCGCGCCGCGCGCACGTGGCGCCGCGCGCGCGCTCCGCCCGCAGCGCCGCCTCCGCGCCCGCCGCAGCCGCCTCCGCCCTGCCATACTCTCCACCGTTTATGTTCATCACAGACTCTCTTATATTGTGCCCCTAACCCTCTCATTGTCATACCAAACATATTCCAACAGTGAAATATTATCAAACGGTCCAAAGCTTATTATTTACGTTCATATTATTCCTCCACTCCCACTCAACGTCGTTTGAGTCTAAAATGAGCAGAACTCAGTTTATGTTTACTTATAAATTACACACACGGACGCGCGCACACACTCATACTCACTCATACTCATACGGCCGTCTGATTTTGAAGTAAGCACCGGACACCTTATTAATTTTTACTTATAATTTACATATATATATATATATATATACATATATATATATACACACACACACATATATATATATACACACACACATATACATATATATATATAATGAGTGCATATGCTTATAGAAATATTTATTTAATATGAGTGCATTACCTTTGCAGCTCCGAGCCGAGAGAGTCGGCAAGCGCCGCCTGAGCTCGGAGAGCGGCCAGCTCCGCTGCTTCTTCCTCTAGCCTCAAGTTGTTCTCCTTTAGTTTCTCCACCTACAGATCATCTTGCATAAGAACATATTGGCAACCACTATGGCTTTCTAAATTTACAAGTTTCAGTCTCAAAAAGAGAAAGTATATAAAGAAAAGATCACAGATGTGTAGTAAGCTCCTTCCAAGTAAGATACAGTAATTCCCTTTATAACACGGTCCTCTTATAACGCGTTTTCATATTAGGCGATTTCAGTCCCTCATACAATACGTGTTTTGCCACATATAACGCTAAGATTTCCGGCGTTATAATTCTGAACTGTGAAACTTATAACGTTTAGTACAGTTCATAATTAATTTTGCGTACCTTGGCACATTGTGTCAATCGTGTTGTTACAAAATTAACTTAAATAATTTTATTAAATTTTTCATCATCATCATCAGCCTATTCCTCATTAAATTTTTACTTTATTAAATTATTTTATTATTCTTTTAAGCCCCATTAACAACAAAACTTAAACGTGAATTATTTGTACATAACGCGTTATACGAGTATACCCCTACAACGCGTTTTCCTATAACGCGGAACCAATCTACCGTGTTATAGGAGGGATTACTGTAATTGAGCTATTTCATATCAAAGACAGCAATATCCATTTTTTGTCAAAATAAGTTATGAAGTATTAATGCCATTTTGTTAATCTGTGAACACAGTTTCTGTAGAGGTGACAAGGGCGGGAGAGTGCCACAAACGGATCAATAACAATAATAAAGTCTTTACCAAACGCGGCAATGTCCCATGGCCATTACAGTCATTCACGTGAACAGTTTAGAAGTCCTAAAAATGTTTTTAATTTACACTATAAAAATGTCCTTACATTTAGTATACGTATTTCCTGTAATATATTGATTGGACATTTCTTACAACATCTGACAATGTGGATAATTGGATATCAATGATTATAATTATATGTACCGGCTTATCTCACGTACATGTGTCGAGATTGCTCAATTAGTCTCGGACCTGTATGAGGTCCTTCATCATAAGCTCCAGCCGCAAGATCGCAGCGGAGACTGTACTGACTGTCGTGGGTATTCCTGGCTTTGTTACCAAGTCAGTTGTGGTGTACCTGGAGGGTGGTGCGAGCGAGAGCCTCGCTAGCTTCGTCCCTCTCTCTCTTGCAAGTCTCCAGCTCCTGTGAGCTGATCGACCAACGTTTCTCTAATTCATCCTTCTCGTGGCGGCAGAGGATCAGGGCAGCTCGAACCTCTTTCAACTCCGCTTCTGTGATGAGAAAATAGGACAATAGGACCAATTATTCAACATCATTATTAACCTACTCCCGTCTACTACTGCACACGGGCCTCTCCAACATCACGTTAATGAGCTCGATCTCCAGCTCCTCACATCCAACCTCTGCGGGCCACTTTGCGTTTATTGCCACTCCATATAGACTGAGTATATGCAGACAATTCATATATTGAATTAAGCTTACATATTTACGAAAAAAATCTTCTGAAATTCTTGGTAATGGGCTCGATCCAGCAGCCGCAAAAAGAAACTAGTGCAATATTGAGAAGTAGACTGTTTTAAGATGTACATCAAAGAGAATAGCGATACCAGATTGAAATGATGATGATTGATGCTATAATTATAGCCAAGTCGATTGTAACTATTCTAGCACTCACCAAGCTGCCTAGCCTTAGCTGAGTCTGAGGCGTTCACTGCAGCTGTGTCTCTCGCAGCTTCCAGTTCAGCCACCTGCTGGGACAGCTTCTCGGCTCGATCTGAACTCTCCTATTGAAGTGTGAAGAATTCAACACTCATTAATACTGAGACTTAGATATTAACTGCCTCGGTTGAGTGGTTGCAAGTGCGACTGGGGATCGAGAGGTTCTGGATTCGATTCCCGGGTGGGGCTAAATATATTTGGGTTTTGTGTTTCGGAGTTTCGATTGGATTTTTGGATTGTGTATGGTAATAAGTTGACCATCTATTCCAAAATGGGACGTAAACGTAAGTGGCGAATTTTGGGATTATAGGCAGGATATTAAGTAACTAGAAATATCTACTACAAAATCTAAGTTAGAAAATTCATAATCATCTGGCCCGGGATTCAAAACCAGGACCTCTCGATCAGCAATCGCACACAACCACTAGACCGACGACGCAGTCATATGATGATGATGATGATGTCAGTAAGGTCACTAAGAGAGAAGCTGATCATATTTCACCTTATAAGCATCCATCTCCACGCGCAGCTTGCTCTGCGTCCACTTCAACCGCCCATCCAACTCCTTAAGCTCCTCGCGCAGCTTGGCCACCTCCGATTCGCTAGTCTTCAGTTCATGGCACTGTGGGGAAAAGTGACTTCTATAGTTCTCATTGTAAAACCATTTCGTGTCAGCTCTTAGATCCAATAGTTACTGAATCTGAATGCTGAATGATTGTGGGTTGGATCCCCATTCAAATCGAATCTGTGTGGTGACCTAAGTGTTGGCTCTGTCTGTGTGCAAAAAAAGTATTTTTATAAGTATATATTATATATTGGCTGATTGGGTGAGGTCTATGTCCAACAGTGGACATCCAAAGGCTGATGATGATGATATATTTGTATGTGCCAGACGTGAAACTAGCTTCTTTTAGAGGTGTTTAAGGTATGCTATCGTACAGAATTCTTCCAATGTAGCGTTATAAAGTTCCTTCAATGCAGGCAACACATTGGTAACTCACACACACATACGCCTGCATCCACGCATACGCACATACGCATACATTTATGTACACACCTTATCATCATAGAGCTGGCAGATCCGTTCCCGCTCATCCCGCGCGGATCGCAACTTGTTGCTCAGCAGTTCTCGCTCAGCGGTAGCCGCCCGCTCGCTCTTGGCCGCCGCCTCCGCTGCGCGTTTCGCCTCGATTGCCGCGCACTCCACGCTGGCGTACCGCATCACCGCCGCGTCCTTCTCCTTTTGCGCCTGATCAGCGCGCTTACACATCTGCAATGAAGATATGATAAGAGAATGACCGAGTTATACACGCACACATGACTTGATACGCATAAGCGCGTACATACACCACACACAACCGCTAGTATTTAGGTGCAAACGCGTGTACGTACACAGTACACACGTATGCACTCACAAACACATGTTAGCAAGTACTGGCGCATGTACGTACAAACAGCTACTTACACACACATTGACAGTTTAATTATTAACATTAACGTTTTATAGAGACTGAGATAACAGATATTTTAAGGTAGGCTGTTTTTATAGGCTGCAATTAAATCCACACTAATCCTGGAGCAATGTGGTGGAGTAAGAAAGCAATACTAAGATGTTGAAAGATTGGCTATGTGATATATTGTAATAATAAATGGTTTCATGAACATCATAACCAGTTCTAAGTATAAAATTGTTGAAGGATTTACCAGATCAACTCTAGCCTCTAACTCCTTGAAGGTTTGATCTTTAGCTTGCAGCTCGTCCATCTGCTGCTTCACACGCTCCCTTAGAGCCGAATTCTCCTTTCGCTGTTCAGCTAGCACTCGTTCCAATGATTCAATTTGCAATTTTGTCAAATCTTTCTGGGTTTCATTATTAACACTCACTTCTGACTTCACTGGACTCTCTTCTAGTTTATTCCTATCTCTTTCATGACTCAAATTCTTTGCTATATCAGCTATATAACAATTGTTTTCAGGTACATTGTCTTCAAAAATATCGTTCATTACTTTACCATTGACTGATTTGACAACATTTTTGATAGGTAACTTAGCTGAGGAGACTCTATGGCTGTTGTTATATGCATTCTTTAGACTACCACTCACCGAGGAGAATATGCCATGGACACTCTTAGCAATGCTGCCAAGATCTTGGGACAGTATTTCTTTGGGTAAAATAGCATATCTAACATCTGTATTGTTAAGTGGAGTATTCTCATTAACAATTTTGTATGTAGCTCTAACCTTGTTCTTCTGATTGGTAAACTCAGTTAGAATCTGTTCTGTGTTCAGATCTTTCGTGCTCGAATATAAACTGGAGGGTGTATTCTCGTCCAATGCTGTTATGTTTTCAACACTTCTGCTGAATGGAGATTTGTTATTTACAGTGTTTGTTTGAGCCACATCATTCAAGCTTGTTGTTGATGTCGATAAATTATGATTCCTCATATCTATTTTGAAAATATGTTCTTTGTGTATGTTACCATCATGAGCACTGCCGATTACATTATCATCTGATGTAGATACAGATTCATTGATTGTCCCCTTATTCTTCATTAGAATATCTGAACTTTCTTGTTTAGCAAAATTATTTTCATACAATACTGTCTCCTTGGCATTTGAAAGAGATTGATCTGAAGGACATTCACAAGATGAAGTGTTATGTAAATTTGGAATTTTGGGATCTTCATTATTATTATTAGCTTGAATATGTTCCAGATCTTTCACATAATTTGCCTCTGATTCTGTTATTTCTGCATTAAAATTTTCTGGCTCTAAAACTGTGTTGTTTAGAAAATCGTAAATGGGAAGTGGGCTTCCGTTGTTTTTAAAGGATATTGACTCTGATATGGATTTGGATGGGCTGATATCAGCCAGACCGAGGTCGACTGAGTTCGCTCTACAGTTAGATATGGGGCTGTCGGAGTGTTTTGTGGGGGAGACATCTGAATCGGAAGACGTGGGGCACGATGGAGACGCTGTATCCACGGTTTCATTACCAGAGTCTGCAGACGAGTCTCTCATTAATACATTCTCTTTCATCGATTCGTCTACGTCAACATCCGCAATACGGACGGTATTTTCACCTCCGTCTATTGACATTATCACTTTCTAAGCCTATTTTTCACCGTTCGAGCACTCTAATTTTTCGTCTGAAAAAAGTAAAAGCCATCAGGAAGCGGAATTAAATATTTTTAGCAACAAAAATAAACATTTAACGTCTGACTCTGACATTTGATGCACTTGATGGATTTGATTACTGGCAACACTATTTTGACCTAGATTGCAAGGCAGAAAATAATATAAAAACTACATACAAAAAATTATAACGTAAGGAAAATTAATAGTTAATACTCTGATTAATTTTTTATTGTTTAAATTTTTAATTATTCATAAACTTGTTTACACTAAAACATACTTTTTATTACAGCCCCAAAAATCATCATTTCTACCAATTTGATTTATTAAATTATCTTCGATATTATTCAATCAGCAGTATTCATTAATATAAAACGTAAGATTCATAAACAAGTTCATATTTTACCTAACCGAAAAAATTTACATCTAATCAATTTAGGATAACGTACGGCAACACCACATTCCTGTCATTTCATTTTGTGCGAAGAGGGAGTCCGAGGCTCACGGAAAAGTAGGTCGTCAGTATTGATTTTTACCCAATATTCGACAAACAAAGACGTTACCCCGCTTTGTGCGGTAATAAAATACATGTTTGCGTGATCTCGTCAGAGGAGAACGTGCAAAATGCCTGTAAGTAAATTTAACATTGTCCTCTTATCATGTGATTTCCGGAAACCGTACACTATTTCATCACTCATCATTTACTTTCAGTAGCTGTTCATTACATTCTTATTAGGATTATTGCAAAATTGCCAACGTAGCTGACATCGTGTCACGTCTCGGCCCGTCCATTTTGGTGGATAGCATGAAATATGGTAGTTCTATTTCCATCTGTTTAATTCTAATAAGTATGAGTCATGGAATATTCGTGTCAGGGTCATATCCAGTGCGGCGGTCTGAAACTACGCATTTGATTTAGTAGTCGATTCCGCGCTCAGCGTAGAGGACGTTTGTTTTTTTTATTTGCTCGCATGCCATTTCCTCAAGCTGTGGCTGTATGATTTTTTTTTTTAATTTTGGCGGTAAAGGATGCGGAGTTGGGCGCGGCTACCGTCGAGAATGTGCGCGTTGTGGTGCGAGTACGGCCGATGGATCAGCGCGAAAAATTGGATGGCGCATATTGCTGTGTGTCCGTGGACTCCATTAACAACACCATCGCGGTGACGAGGAATAACGTGTCGCCGCCTGAGCCGCCGCGCGTTTACGCTTACGATGCTGTTTTCGACAGCAACACCACCCAGGTACATACGTAACATTCACACTTTTTATTTTTTTTCCCCCCACCTTTTATTTTTTTCCCCCACTGTATTATATTTATCAGCCTAAAAATCCAACTTGTGTCTTATTGGAATTGGTTCGCGCCTTTTCTTGCATTTTTCTCGCCTTGTTAGATTTATCCTTTGTTCTGCTACATGTTACTACTCCTGTTCATAAAACAGTTAATAATATTGAATCCAAGTAATGTTACTACGACAGGAAATAACTGTTATGAAAGTATATAAAAATGGTACTTGAATTACATTAAAAAATTTATTGTCTCGATAAGAATGACTTCCTGCTATTGTCATTCCAATTTTGGACTACTTTGGTGTTGTGTATTATATGTGTTAGGTTTAAAATTGGTCAAATATGACTTTATTATACTCTGTTTTGTGAGATAGCAAATTAGCACAGTATAAAATATTATAGTTTAATCACTAAATGACCTTGGTTCATTGTGTGGATATCTATATCTATTTAGATATTTGTATACACTTCTATTGTTCTACATAAAGAAGAGAGAAGAGAGAAACCAGAAAATCACCACATGCCTCTCCCATCATTCCACTTGACTGGTGGATTAACAGCCTCAGTCTTGTCGAATGGTGGGTGAGTTATGCGGTAACCATCATTTAGAAGAAAGAAGATGAGAAATGAAACTACTTTTTTTACATTCTTTGTATTTTCCTACCTATTACCTTGAATCCTAAGTAGTGTTTGGGTAAACTTGGATACAATGAAAAAATATTATTCCACCCATTATGCCCAGTGTGGGGATTATAGCCAAACTCTGGTTTGGGGTGGCCTGTGACCAGCAATGAACTGAGAGGCTGATGATGATGTTAACAATAAGGTTGTATTATATAAGCTCATATATTATGCTTTGCATAATAATGCATACTAAAATATAAAAGACATCTTTAAATAAAGCAAAGGACTGCAATGGGACTTATTATTCAAGCAACAAATTTTCATACAACCTATATGCATAGGACATATCTTTGATAATGGATGGAGTAAATTTCTCAGTACATTAAATATTGTGGAATGTGGAGGAAATATTGTTTTTCTTATATAGAGGTTTTTATAAATGTTAGTTACTGACAAGTCAGAATTAAAGTTGAAAAACAAGCTTGAATCATAGTCCATAAAGCATTTAGCCTCAAGGCCACTATTTCATTGCAATTGAGCCTTTCATCAAGTATGATATCTGTTTCATACTGAAATTTTTAATGTTCGGACTTTAACAATTTATGGAAGAAATTAAGCTGGTCATGATATTTAGAAAAAAAAAACTATTGATGTGGAACAATATAAAAAAAAACTACAATCAATCTAAACATTCAACATAATCCCCTCAAAGGGTAGAAAACTAACCAATTTTATTCATAGCTCTTAACTTCATTCCAATGTTCAAGAGAAGAAAGAAGAGAGAAGTGAACTCTAGTGTGACATTCTAAATGCATCTTGCGCCCGTCGGGAGGTGCCGCAAGGTCACCTCTCGGGTGGTGCAAGACAGACACTAAGGTGCTCAGTGCATGCAGAATGGGACACTCATACTCATCTAGCAACAAGGAGATGGAGAAACTGAAGACACCACATATTGCAACTATATTTTCTTCTAACCTTATATTTGATATTGATTTATTTCTGAATGATGTTAACACTTTAATGTTGACAAAAAGATGATATTGCCGGCTTTGATATTATATCACTCATATACTAACTTAGATAATAGTACTAGCTATTCCTGCTGCAGTAAAAAGTCTAGTGGTTAAGAATTCAGCCCCTCACTCCGGGGGTGCCGGGTTCAAACCCATGGCGCGCACCTCTTTACAAAAGTG
>DWEC01003725.1:0-10374 GCA_018245735.1 Microceris miodesmiata | reverse complement strand
CATAGTTTCGTTTTCCATACCTCCGAAAAATCACGGATATCTAAAGGTCCAATAAAATCTTAAATCACTTGGTAGAATGTTGCAATTAATAACGCTGTTTTGACAATAAGTAAAAACGACACAAGTGGAATTTATTGACCACACCTTTATAGGAGGTACAACCATACTCCTAAACAGGAATTGGTTTAGAATCTCATAGAAAACCAAAAGCGCGTCCATTCCGAATAAAAATTAACCAGGAAATATACCTGACAACGAGAAAAAGACAGGGAAGACATAGATCGAGATCAAATGCGAAACTTAAGCCTACTCAAAATGAAACGGCATGGTGGACATCTCATATAGGATACATAGAATTTTAACAGTGAAAGAATTTTAATAATAATGATTAACAAAAAGAACCGATCACAGCTAACACTTTACCAAAATGATCGTTTTCAACACACCAACACCGCGGAACTATTAGAACTTGAACTTAAAGAGATCAAATCAATTGCAAAATCTGATATAACAACGTGTAAATCGAGTTGTTGAAAGCTAATTTCTACTTATTCCGCACCCAACGTGAGCGAGATAAAGATCAAAATAGCATACTTTATTACGACCAATAGGTCAATTTAAATTTTGGAGTTACTAACAACGAAGGTGCATATTACTGGTCACCTTATGAAGGAACTAATCTGGTGCAACCTGCAACAAAAACAAAAACAAACAATATCGAAAACCATACTGTTCCTTTTATTACGTCTACAGTTTTGTTCATGATTCTTAAGAGAGAGGAAGTCATATTTCAATACATAAAGTTCAAAATTAACACATAAAGATTCAGTACATAAATTACATTCAATTTCAAAATAACTGTGTAAATGTTTGGAAAGAAACTGGGTTTATTTATTACATTTTCAAGTATAAACCATGATAAAACAAAACTAAAACTAATTCAACACCATTCAGTAAACCTTTCATTTACGTACTTTGAAACGCATATAATATGATCTTATCTCCGGACATATACGACTGTACAATTCCTATACGTGCATAATTTTCACCAAGATTGATATAAAATGCCTGAATTATTCACATTGCGCGTATCGTTATGCAACGAGTTGGAACTTTATAGTTTCGTACTATGGTGCTCAAAGCGTAACTTCGACATTTTTGCCTTTAACATAAACAAATTTTCTGTCGGCTGTACATTTGTGTACTGTACCAAACATTTTACTCCATTTGTACACCAGTAGAAAAACTATAATTATATAAGTATATACACAAGAATCTATACATACGAGTCGCACAAAGGCGGCCCTATCTGGCACTATTTGGGCATCATCCAACCATCCAAGAACATTTTGAAGTCCACTACCAGACGTACGCGTTCCCTAATCAGCGCCACTCCACCTGGTCGTGGGCCTTGCGAATCCAGTTGTTTCTGCTCTCTAGATCAGGTCGTCACGAACACCTGATAGGACGACCTGTCTAATTCCATATGACCAGTAACATTCTCATGTCTTCATAGAAATTATGGTAGTAATTATATTATGAGTTATTGTCTTTAACCAGATAGTTCTTATATGGGTGTATCAATAAAACTTTAATTATACTATAAAAATGATTATTATTATTCATACCCATATCATAAATCTAATCGTACAATGCGTCCAACCGTATGTTCAACGTAATATCTTTGTTTGATAACCCTAATGTCTGGTCACCTTGATGATAATAGAATGATAAATATGGAAATAGTAATACTAGTTTGTGTGGAAAGAAATTATTATTATTATTAAACTTAGAAAACATTGAGCACAGTGCACTAGCCAGCGCCTTGTGCAAGGCGCGGAGCCTGTACCTAACCTCTTTTAGGTGACGTAAATTACATGTGTACCACCTCAGAGCAAACTTGATAACAAAGCACATGTGCCATTTTACCATATAATTAAATTTTATGCTAAAACCCTTCACTTTTATTACGAATGTAACGTTAAACGGAGTTTTTACGTCATACACGTATTGACTCACGAAATATATAATAATAATTTCTACTTATAATATGGAGTGATATTGAAATTTACAAATACAATAATGTACCTGTATATAATTTCGATAATCTATTTATGCATCTAATATATTCTTAACAATGACATATATTTTTCGGTAAATTGCCTTGAAATTGTGACAAGTACGTGTTACGGATTAATTTTAATGTATCTACCTATAATTTTTGTTATACATACATATGTACATATTATAATATTATACTCTAATGTCAAATCAAATTGTAACTGCAATTTATTGTAAGGTTTTCGTTAATATTTGGAAATAAACTTTGTGTAGGTAATTGGTATTAGTTAAATATTAATGTTCTTTATACATTCCAAAAGTGTTGTGAAGTATCAACATATATTAATAACATAATTAAACGCAGATTATGAATGTTTTTAAACTAAATCAAATTTTTTACTTCAAAAATTCATATTCAATACCGAAGGATTTCTTTTCGAAAAATTGATGTTTTACAATACAAATAATGACATGAATCCAATACTTTAAATCAGGTAATGACAGCGTTGTTACAGCCAAAGATTTAGTAGTCTGAAGAAACTGTACAGTTTAATTGATAATAGAATCAACAAATGAAATAATTCAGTTATAGTTTCCACATTTCATCAAAAATAAGAACCTAATATAAAATATACCTACATTATGTTTCTTAACTTGTAATATACTTATGTCAATGAAACGATTGTAAATAAAACTTTGCATCCAAAAGTTAGAGCTTGAAATCGAACATAGAAATGACTAATAGAGCTAGAATTTACTTTAAAACTTGAACTGGTAGAGATGTCTAATGAACAGAAAAATTAATATGAGAATAACAGTAAAGTACAGTAACAAAATAAATGTCGGGAGATCGGAGAAATCAGGAGGGATTTTCCAGGTTTGACAGGACATTGATATTAAAAGACTGATTGAATAGATATTATTTGTTCGGGCGCTGCGTATTTCCTGATTATATTATTTATAATTTATTTATATATCGTTCTCCGCCGCGATCTCGCGGCAATAGGTGGGAGCTCATAAAGAGGAAGTTCGTATAGGCCCGAAACTTCTAAGACCATCCCGAAAAACACACGAGTTAAACCGATACATATGCATATTATATAAATACATACTGTGTGTAAACAGTCACAAAACATCAAACAGTAAAATTTGATATTTTAATACCGTATATTATATCCAGTAACGAATAAACTCGATTTACCCTGATGAATTACTAACAGCTAACATTTATTAGCACCTCATTGACCATCACTAATATTTAACAAGCTGCCATTTTTTACTACCCGCAAACAACTCCTTGTCTTTTTTTTTCTACGAAACACTTTAAGCTTTCAATGCATGCAAACTAGCTATGAAATGGAGATAAGATTGTCATTCCGATATAGTAGCGATGTATATAGAGAAACCAAGATAACGCTTGAACTAGTAGCGTTCTAGTGTTGCGAAATAACTGAAATTGCATATTGCAAACTATTGGTACATATTAGCATAAATTTTGCATATATGCAAGTAAAATTACCCGCTTGTCAATTACTAGGAATATTTTGAAAAAAGAATGGATTATGTATTAGTTATTAGTCAGTTAGTAGAAGCCAAGCTTAGAGTTATATATAAGTCTCAACAAAAGAGTTGGAAGATTTAAAATCGTGAGTACGATATCATATCGGGATGTCAACACCATAACGCGAGATATGGCGAAGTGTAGGCGAGTATCTAAAGCTTTTGCTTGTTTCGCAACCGAAAGGTTAGACAGCACAATTTGTTCTTATCCTATTACGCGTCGTGGATATATTGCACTTTGCTTATTTTTGTTATAATGGAAATTGCTTCCAAATGTGCACAAGAACCGTTCTCTATATATTCAGTTTAAATCGTTCATTTATTATGGCCTCGTGAAACAAATTTTGACACGCGCTCGTCCTTGGATTTGACTTGTCAAAATATAAAATATATGACAATCTACACGCGCTAGCATACATATGAGTACGTAATATATGAACAGGTATTTAACGGTTGTTAAATACCTGTTCCATTCCCAAACATACCAGCCGTGTATTTAATATTATATTTGTAACATCATACATACATTTATCAAGTGAGATAACACCTTTAGGCAGCAAATGCGCGTCTGTAATCTAATTTTCATTTAATATTAACGATTAAATAAGTAAATTAAAACAAAAAACAATATAAATAGTAGGATTCCTACAAGTTATAATTTTTTTTAAATATTGTTATTATAAAACAGATAACTGTTTTTAAATAAACATGCTGTAATAGGCAAATTTACGTCGAATTTACGTATAAAAATGTTCGATATTTAAGGGACCAAATAACTACCGCGTTCGAATTTTATTTTTACACTAAAATGTCCAATATCCCCTCATGGTTTACAGTACCTAAGTATACAATTTATTTTTCATATACATATGTATTAACACTAACAATACAAAATATGATCGAAAAATTGTATTGTATTGCTGTTAAAGATGTCAATATTTCAAAGTTCTTTAAAATATTAAGTACATTTTACGAATCACAGGTTTTCGTCCCCTGACCTACTTCTATTCTGTTAATCCACCTCTCATCGAGTGTCTTTAATACTATCTCTTACCAGTTTTAAAATATAATAATAATTGTCTTTCAAAATGATTACGTCACACGCCGGCGCTGAGAATACGAATTTCATAACAGTATCAGCAGCAATGTCACTGACAACACATTGAAATAGTAACACTTTTGCTACCATTGGATCTTTATCAGTCACGATAAGTCGATAATCCATCAAGTTGATTATCACAGGCATCAGCATAGACTAGTACAGTCAGCGGCGTCATTATATAAGAATTATAGTCATGATATCGGAATGAAAACATGAGTAATGATTGCAGAATAGATCAAAATTATATCGTTACCATTATTAAAGGTTGAGGATCTTTACATTATATGTAACATTTACGGTCTCAAATGAACGATCAAATCATTTGCACCTTAAACATCTTTATCGCGTCTTCTAATGAAATGTTTGGATATCCAAGCGATCTCCCGAGACAGTCACGTGGAAATCGAAAATGTAAATTTACTAAACACTTGCAGAAGCTGCTGTATTAGGAATTTTAGTAGAAAATTCTACCTCTCGTTCTTTTAATCAAAAGAGTGTAATATTCGAATAGGTAATTGTCACAAGTGACCGTCGCCTCCTATTTACGTCTATCACGAATCTGGAATAGGCCCGTTCGAACAGGATTTTAGTGCCAGTTAGTCTAGTTAGTACATTTAGTTAGATTGCATAAATACTCGTACATATCTTCACGGCAGATTCCTTACGGGATAGACAAGATCAAATTGTTATATATAAGCATTGTTACATTGTAGAAATACGTCCAGCGTTGATATTATGGTGGTAGCAGTAGAGGATTCATCACTGACAGTTAACATAACCCCTTGTAAGATACATGTTGGGTGCACGTATATTAGAGCTGTGCATGCTTTGCTCGTGCTGCACAGCTTTGCATGTGTAGGTATGCGTGTGTGGATAGATATGTGAGAGACAGCAATCCTTTTGCAACAGCCACATACTAAATAATCCACGTGCACTATTAATAAACACAAGTAAAAACTTTATAGAGCAATAGCAACCAAGGTGGTTTGAATATCATGTCTTGAACTCGATAATCACGTAAATGATCGTCATTAGATAAAAATTCAATTTGAAGTCTCATATCTATGTGGCGTCCACTCGCACGGTCTAATCACAGCGGTTAAGCAACGCTTCCCGTTTTGAGCTGGTATCTGTGTTGGTGTGGAGAAAATTGGAAAAATTCAACCCGATACACGGCTATAGAATAAAATGTACATGTACTTTAAGACGTATGAAAAAAATGTCGCTATTATCTTATTTGTATAAAACAACATATATAAATGCATTACGTTCGAATGATAATCGACAAATCACAATTTAAAATAACCAAAATATCGGCCCTGTATTTTCGCGAAGGGATAGGCAGAGAAATGTAGTTCACCAGTAATATTATACCTACTTACGGCCGGCGGAATAGGCAGTGGATTTAAAAATTAGTTAAATCACAAATACTTTTCTTAATCAATAATTCAAACACAAAAACCAAACATTAAAACATAAAATTAAATTTTTACATTATTTATGCCATTGAATAAAAATAATAATCTTATTTAAAAATCGATAAGCATCTATCTCTATAAAAGGTATTAGTTAAAATCAAAAATAATGTGAAGGTCCTTCGTGAAATGTGAACTTAATAAATTAAGTTAGAAACAAAGGAACGTGTTAAGCATTGCTTAATGAAGTGAAATTACAAAATTAAAGTAAACAACCGAATAATTAAAAAGCGGCCTTACTAAAGAAAATATTTTATTACAATTTGTTAGATATCTACGTGAAATCATTATAGCTCATAAAGTCAAAGTAATTCATAAAGTAAGCTAGAAAAAAACAACACCGAACAAATAACCAAATAACAATAAAGTCAAATAATCAAAGTTATTATGAAATATACAATGAAATGAGTCCAAAAACGCAACTTACCAAAGCAAAAATTTTCTTGAAATGTGAAGCATTTCAAGTATTCGGACAGCTTCCTTTTGTGGCGAACACATGCGATGAGTCGATATACATACATACATTATATCCTAAGATTCACACGTTAAACACCAATTTATAGCATTCTTCAAATACTTAAACGATAATAATTCTTGGTCACCTTTATTTATACATATCATATATATTAATGAGCAAGCACAGATCATCAAGGGACAAATATATCTAGCCAAATTATCGATGTACTCTGCCTACCCTGCAAAAAACATGACATTATGATATAATAATATTTACTATTATTATACATATTAGAAGGAAGAAAACGTTTGAGAGCTTTTTAATTAGCTATAAATAAGTTCTAGACTCATATCAATCTTCTTCCTGTGACAGACTATTAGAGCAAGATACTAACTCATAGTGTACAGAGCCGCGCCCACGGTACCAGCGTTGTCGGCGAATGTGAAAAAGTGTAACCTGTTCTTACACATATGAGATCGCTATATAAGACTTTGCAGGCCCACTTTGCTCTCATTTCGAATGACGCTTTGCCAAATACAATTCAAGTTCTTAAACACTTGGAGTGATATGTTTATGTGATTTACTGTTTAAAGATTCGTACTAATCCAGTAACCCATTCACCATGAAAGCGGTAAGTACCTCCTTATTTTTATTTTTTTCATTTTTCATATTTATTTTAAGTATAAATTCAATTATTCTCATACAATAATTATATTAATATTTCAATTTTTTTAATATTAGTGCATTATTTACTTTTTTTCCTTCTAAATTTTACTGAGAATAATTTGGACGACAAGTCCGTTTTAAACTTTCAAATTCAAATGATTCAATTACAAAACCAGGAACTAAAGATACAATCGTTTGTTGCACTAAAGCTGCCTTGTTCTCACGCATTTGAATAGGTATTGAAAATAGCAAATACCAAACCGAAGCTTGTAAATTAAATCTCGTGAAGGCGAAGGAGTACTAAGGGCAACACAGTCTCTAAGCTTTGTATTTACTTGACCCAATTAATTCTACCATGTCCGGCGATTTAACCAAGTTGCCTTAGATGTAAATCTAAATCTTATGTAAGCCTACTGCATATTTATGTGAATTCGTCCACAGATGTCGATAAAACTGTTTTAAAAAAATAATAATCTCGTCTGTGTCTACTGTTACAGGCAGTACTTGTAGCGGCGCTGTTGGCGAGCGTATCCGCGTATCATGATCCTGATCTTAACTACCATCTGAGTCAAGTTCAAAATGTGCAAGGATGTGGCGATTCTGGTTATTCATACCCCGCTCCAGCAGTACAATTAACTACAAGCGGCGTTCAGGCTACCGCAGCTCCTTTATACACACAAAGTATATCAGGACATTCTGGAGGATATTCAAGCAACGCAGGATACCCGCAAGGAGTCTTATTTCAGCCGTCGACTATTCAAGTACAACCCGCAGTGACCTATCAATCACAGATCTCCAGCGGATCTTACGCTGCCCAAAACGAACAACACGGGTACGCAACATCCTCAGGCCTCTCTGCATCCGCTCAAAGGACTGTTACACCATCAGCAACCTACGCTCAAGCTCCTATAATAGCTAAAATAACGGCAGCGCCCTTACAAGCTAAATTCTCTTTAGCTCCAGCAAGAACTAATTACGCTACTCAAAATTTGATCTCTCAGCAATCTTCATACTCAAGTGGATCCTACGCCAAGGCGTCTTTGAACTCCTATAACAATGTTCAAGCCAGTGGACCAGTTGTATCTCAAGTTTATGCTGCACCATCGTCCGGTTACGCAACATCACCAGCACTTAGACAACAAAGCCCACAAGTGTTTTCTTCGGCTTACAGCTCAGAAAGTTCTGGATCGAACCAGTATAGTCAATATTCTGGATCTGCAGCAGTTTCCGCTCCAGTAACCTCATTATACCGAGAGCCGGTGGTAGCCCAATACTCAGGGCCAGGTGTGTCTCATGCGCCAGTGATCGTGACTCACACGTCAGCTCCAGTAGTTGCGCAGTACTCTGCGCCAGCTGTAACACATTACTCAGCTCCTGCTGCACAGTATTCAACGTCTTCGGTATCTCATTACTCAGCACCAGCAGTCACCCAGCACTCAATACCTGTATACACTCAACATGCGGCACCAGCTGTAAGCCTCCCTGTGCATTCAGCAGCTGTTGCTGTCGCTCCTGTGGCCCAAGTGTCGCAAGTAGCACATGTTGGACATGTCGCGACTGCGTCCCATGCTGTCAAAAACGTACACACGGAATTCTTGGAAAACTATGTAAGTGCAATTTTATTTTCGTCTTATTAAACAGATATATATTTCCGACGAAACCACCTCGTTGGTCGAGCGGTTGCAAGTGCAACTGCCGATCGGGAGGGAGGTCCTAGGTTCAAATCCCGCGTCGAGAACTATTGGATTTATCCAAGTTAGAATTTTCAAAATTATAGTGACTCGAAGTCTGAATCTGTGCCCGGTGTATGGCAATAGCCTCACCAACTATTCATAGAAACGTTAGGGTCTACTACACCCTCTGCACACCCCTTCGGGGATTACAGGCATCATGTTACGTTTATATATGTACCTACTTCTGATCTTAGAAAAGTTCGAAGGTTGAATAAATGTGCCTTATGTGTGGAATATTTACGTTAAACTTTCAAAATAATACAAAAAATAATATCCATTATATCATAAAATGTTACAGATACTGATAGATTTCAATATTCAAACTTGTAAATGGACAATAATAGCTCACTATTTGTATTTACAGCTTACTTTTCGCGAAAATCGGACGTTTCAAATTAGGTGGTAACAATTTTTTCCCCAAACAAGTAATATGTAGAACATAATAGGACTACAATAACATGATTTAGGATGATTATAAATGTACGGGCTTAACTCACGTACGTTTTTCGGGATGGCCCGACTAGTTTTGGACCTGTACGAGGTCCTTCCTCATGAGCTCCCGGCGCTTACAGCCTCCGCCTCTAAAATGATTTAGGATGCGTAAAAGACATTGTGGAAAGTTGCCTTAATTCAACGAAACGTACATAATTAAAATATTGGCATTATAAATATTTATTTGTTTTTCACATAGATATTTAAACAAAATATAATTAAAACCTACTGTGCTTACAATTACATTCCATTATGCATTCTACATTTAATAATGATTGTAATGTTTACTTGGTAATTTTGTGATACTATCTCAAAATTCCAATATACTCGTAATTTTCTCGGAACAGACAAACTTATCGTCATAGTCGAAGAAAATGGGTAAAATGATTAATGTACTAACGTAAAAGACTGTCATAGAACATGTGAAAGGACTCATTGGAACGCGTCCTATAGGCAACACGTGCGTACGTGCCACCATTAATTACTTTAAATAAGCGTGTAATTATTATATCCAACAATATTTCCACACATGGCGGTTACCTCATGCACGCAATTTGGTGACATAACAAAATTGATTAGTAACAAGCACTGATCGCGGACGAGTTCTGCCGCAGTTAATCTTGATTAGTCACTCTGTTTTATTGAAATCATAAAACGTTGTGAAACATCACATAATCAATGTTTACAAACGTTACATGTATTGGGTGCGCGCCTAAACTGCACTGTGAACACCGTATAAGCGTTTAGGTCAGTTGCATAAATGTCGAAAACCGTTAACTCATTTCCTATTTAGCGGTTTCTGTGTTCTTATTATGAATTTCGGTGAAT
>DWEC01003724.1:0-10375 GCA_018245735.1 Microceris miodesmiata | reverse complement strand
CCTCCCCAACCCACACACCCACACCCACACTTGTTTTCATGTATTTTATATATATACATATATATAACATATATAATATTTAATTATATTTTAACCATATTATATAACTAGCTGTGACCGCGACTTCGTCCGCGTGGAATTGATTTCTAAATAAAAAATTATTATGTATTTGAATTTCGTATCGACTCTGTTTATTTAAGTTCATTGTACCTACTATTTTCTTTAGCCCATGCAATTATTTCATTATTCCGAACGTAGTTCACACTTGCACTGCGATCATTCAATATAAAATAAGCCTAAAAACATACTTACATACAAATGTATTTCACTAAATGAGCCTTGACATTTGCGTTGAGCAAATCAGCGCCGAGCGGATATAAAAAAGAGCAAATAGTCTATGATCTTAGCCATAAAGCCATAAAGACTATATAAATGTTATCGTACCGTAATAACGGCAAAGGTATGATGTTCAGTGACATACAAACTATTATCATATCCTCACGTTAGTTCCCACAGGAGGCAGGCAGGGAGCATTGGGTGCCGAATATCTACATCTATCGACCCAAGAGGCTTTTTCAACATTAATTACTTTATACACTCAACCTCAAGCGTATATTAAGATCGATAAGAAATGTTTAATTACAAGAACTGTCCAGCACAACGACCAATACAGCACCATGTGTTGGTAGATGATGATGGAATTCCAGAGCTTTATTCCTCACAAAATATCCGTCATGTTCGCAATATAAATTAAAATAATACTTTTACCGCTATTCCAGTATCACAATTTTCATTAAACACTAGAATCAAGTCACATTTGCGTCATTAAATTGACATTATAGAACATTGAAATGGCATATAATTTAAAAGGTTCTTCAAACTGAACGTCCATTAGTGCCTATACCTAATGTTGTGGGACAGCTGGGAATAGCTGTATACATATAGTGGAGGGATGTTAACAATCCATACCCTGAAGAAAATTTAATATTATGACAAAAAACTCTCCTTACATTCTTCATTTTAATTACATATAATAGAAAGTTATACATATTCGTGTAAAATTTTACCCAAAATTATAATGTACAAGATATTATTGAGCAACTCTACACTTAATAATAAACCGACATTAAACTTCATTCCAATCAAATAACAGCTATGGATGACGTTTTATTGTGGACAATAATTTTCATAATAATCATTCATTTATATTCTAATACTAGAAGAGAGAGAGAAATGAGAATGAGAATCAGACACATGTTAATTCTATAGTATTGTATGTATATCACGTTAATTAAGATCGGACTATGAGGCTAGCCTACACGCGCATTTAAGTAAATTATGAAGAAACTTAAAGTTTTCGGTTTTGCTTCCGGTGATTTCTTAACGATGAGATATAAAATTTATGTTTCGACTCGTTATAAATTTATCAAGCGCACCAATAGTGGTTACCAATTAGGTACAACACGTTTAAACATAGAACATCAAAAATGTGTAGAAATATAATACTCGTAAAATAAAACATATTATATTAAATAACCACGTGTGACAACAACTTCATTATAAACCTAACAATCATTCATTTCTTCAATGATAAATTCAAAATAATATTAACAATAAATGTAACAGTTTCCGAATAAACCTGCAGACCCAATATCAATACAGCTAAAACAAACATATATGTACATATTTGTCAACACGCCACGCCCAACGCTCACCCAGTGGATGCGCGCGCGCATCTGTTCGCGACGCGGCCGCGCGCGACCTTGATCTTTGCATGTATGAATATAATAGACAATAATAGTTTATCTTTTTACGCTTCTGTGTTCTTTGATATTTGGTACAGAAATATTTTTTAATAAGCTCCTCGCCATAATTGTGTTGCACGTGTTGAACATGTGACAGTTCCTACTTTTTACCAAAGTTTTCATATTTTTATATAACACGCAATGCAATAATATTCTTCATACGCTTCTTACTCTTAATAGACCCATGTCCCCGTATATATAGCATATATGCATACTGTAGTGGGTATATAAAACATTCATTATATATTTTGAGTACACATCGCTATATATTAAACATAATATATTACATAATATCTATACGAAAACACCATTTTTAATGTGAACAAATAAAATCTATGCGCTATACAAAAAACTCTACAACGCCCCCAAAATAAAGGAACTTCCATTCCCTGAAATACGAATGCTTGGAGATTGAATTATAAACGTCTTTAAGAGGGAACGACCCTAGAGCTTAAAACCCGGCAATTGGAACTGAATGAACAGTAAATCGTTCTGAAATAGTTCGCGAACCGTTCATTGACGATCGACAACATGTAGCGAATTCTGAAATGTTAACTATTTTGTGAAATGAGTAAAAGGGTAAATAAAGATTATTATGACTAATTTTGTTTACGGATTAATAAATTGTTATTTGTTTTAAGGATAATTTTCATATTTTGTATCTGTTAACACGTTGCACGTCGTCGCACGTACATACTCGTATATGGAACTATAATCACTTGTTAGACAATTGATATATCCCGTGGACATCATTACTATCCAAATCGTTTAACATGCTGAATACAATATACAAATATCTACATAGCTACATTTTAATCTTTGAATAGAAACACGCTAACATTTTAATACAACAATTCCAACTCGCCATACATTTCTACTAGTAACAAGTAAGCTCAGTAATGCGTATAAGAACTACTTAACGTCAGTTAAACTGCAGGTCCGTGCAATACTTTTTTTTATGGACATTATCATTAATGTTACTATTAAAATGTAGAGCAATGAAAGTAGAGCAAGTATGTCACAATTTGTAAGAATAGATACATTTGGCACTTGGTGTTCTGTGCCTGCACCGTAAGAGACCTGACGTGACGATATATAATAGTAGAAAAGATGAAAAAATATGCTTTACCCACAATTATTCTTCCAATAATTGAAAAATATACTGAAAGTAACAAATTATGTAAATGCACCATTACAAATAGTGGAATCAAATACATATTATTTTGCAATAGTTCATGAAAAAGTTTCCATTCATCCGTGCAAAGCGTTCGAATAGTTACTGCGGCCGATCGTCGACCGATCAATCGGAACAGAATGAATGACAAATCTCACTGGAATAGTTCGCGGTGCGTTCATTCAGAGCGATTTTGTGGAGTTGAATGTTTACTGTCAGTTTACTGTTTACTCTCCGCGCTGCGCTCTCGCCATTACTGGATTGGAACTTGAATAGAATAGATATTTACGTTCCCATTCAGGACTTTTAATTATCATTATATTCTCTTTATCTCTATATTTTTATCTCTGTCTAGATTTAACTGCTTTGGTTGGGATTGTTACACTGTGTTTTGTATATCAAACCTTTAGGTATAATAAGGACATCGAACTAGGATCTCTAGGAGATATGGCATCAGTGTTAGATAGTTCGCCAGATCAAATGGCGCAAATGTAGTTAGATTGGCAACACGTTTCGAAGAGATTCCGACCACATACCCAAGGAAGTGCTCGATTGAAATCCTCAAGGATAAAGGAAGCACGGCTGTCCACTATAGACCTGGCGTCACACCGTGTTGGCAGATCAAACGATAATATTAAATGTTTTTTTCGACCATTTCATCGTTCCATTGTTGGAACTAGAACACCTCTCACAAAATTAAAAAGGCATAGCTTATTATATGTGCCACGCCCGCGCATTAACTTAAATATAAGTGTATGTGCCACACCCGTGGAATCATCACCAGTGTCATTGTTCCACGCATGAAATAGTCTACAAGTCTTCAAGGTAAGAGTCAATAGGCTTTTCCCAGGCACGCGCGGTTGATCTCATTAAGGAAGTGTATGTACATATATATGTACATACCTACATGTTTTCCATTAGGCGGAAAAGTGGGCAAAGGCTGGCCATTTATATTTCTATTTCTTTTTGCGAAATTTGTATCAATCCACACTGACATTTTTTACATAATACAAATTAAACTCAGAACCTTTTGTATTACACATTTTCAATATTCTATTTGAGCAGTGATTTAAGTGCGGTGAGTTTAAACAAAAGCGGAAATGTTTTTTAAAGCGGATCACGCGTGCTTACTAAACCCTACATATACACACTTACATATATTTTATAAGAAAATTTATCGATGGGGTTATATCTACAAAACATAATATGTAGGCACTCACTATCTTCTAAATACATGCAAGTTATATATTGCATTTATATAACAAGTATATACATATGTTCAGCGGCTGTAAGGCGACTGTGTATACAAGAGCTCTCGTGTACTTTAATTAGCTTAGCATCCGCGTGTTGGCGTAAGATGAGAGAGAATAATAATTTTATTTGCGAGTGTGTAAGTAAGGCTTCCGAGGGCGGTCGCTACATGTGCTTGGGTACTACTAATGCATCATGTAGTGTTATTGTTATTGTTATGGGGGAATTGTATTTCAAAATAGAAAAAAAGCCATAGTTATGTTGTTAATTAAACATTTTGTGGAAGAAATTTGATTGCTTCTCTGCGAGGGTGCATAAGTGTGATAAGTGATAGAATACAGGAATTGAGGGACTGGCAGAAATATTAAAAACTGTAATGTAATAGATGAAGTGTATTTTTTTATTAAGAGATTAAAGAAGAAGCAAGTAACTCAGTCAAGATAGATATATTTGACATTCGGTGCTATCTGTCTACCCAGATAGGAACGTTGCGTGACGGCAAAACATAAACCCGACAACAGAACACAATAAACATACTCGTAAATCACACAGGGAGATGATACAAGATTTATATCATAAGTTATGAATCAATTTATTAATAGACATGATTGTACACAAAGCCTATAAATGGCTCCACTAGATGTTTACTACGACACTGCAGGTGATCTCATATCGTACGACGTTGCGTTATTATTATCACTAATGAGGGAAGCGATTCTGTCAACCATTTTGCGTCACCACGACTCCCCCACTCGTGTAACTAACTTATGTATGTATATCGTACTAACGGATGCGTTTAAATTAATATTACTATCATTATTTTAATGGAAGTGCATGGGATGCACATATTATCAATATATTTAGGTATATGTACATATGTTGCTAGCATCCTTGCGCAACGTGGAGTTTATGGGTGAAATCCTCTTAAGGGAGAGAAAACGTTGCGAGGAAACCTGCAAATCTTAGAGTTCTACGTAATGTTCTCTGAGACGTGAGAAGTCTGCCTGTGTTGAGTTGATGATGATGATGATGGGTTAAGTGGTGTTCACGATGAGACGAATAATATATCAATATTACCATGCAGTTGGGCAAATTTTGGGCAGGGATAAGTATGGTCCTGTTAATTAAAAATATGTTATTCTGAAACAATATATGCATTTTTCGAAACAGAAACTAAAGTAACAATATACCTGCTTCAAACATTCGTAACGGGGACAAAAACCGGTATGAACTTAAGGTTCCACATTCGTAATCAGTGAAGTGATGCTTGTATTGTACACAAATTACATTGTGAACATTACAGAGAGCGCGTATTACGCGCATAATAGCACAGGAGCAGTATTTACAATAATTTGGATTGATTTCCGTCAATTGTTTTGGATTTTTTCAACGACAATTATAAAAAGAGAAAAAAGAGAAAGTCCGTTTTCAACTGTGTGTCGATATAATAAATCACAAGATCGAAATCAACCAGACAAATACAATAAATTATGCGAGCATTTTGAATGAAATGAAACTATTGGAGAATTAAAAACATAATTAACCATATAGGAAATTAAATTCAAGAAAACATTTTAAATATAATTATAATCTACATATTATATTGGCACGTTCTCACTCAGACGATTAAGCGAAAGCAATATATGTAAATTAAACATAAACAAGAGAATCAAACGAAACCATAATGCATGACCTAAATCCGTAATGTGACATTGGAGGGACACAACAAGCGAACAGGATCTATGTGTGAATATTTATTGAAGGGGAAAAAACGAGATTACATGTTCCTATTAACGTGGGAAAAATGTAGATGTGTCATGCAGATGTAAGATCACACAATAATAATGCTAATAATAATATTGTTATTATCATCGTTTCTCATGATAAAAGCCGACTGCTCTATGGACTGGTCGTGGTGTTGTATCAAGTACAGAAAAAAACTGCACGAGTGATAAAAACATTACAAACTGGTATTTTTTCATGTTTTGACGGTTCTACAACAACCGGTTTTTTTTCTTTTCAAAGACACAGTAATGTCGTTTATTTCTGTCAGGCGTTCGGTGTAGTGTAGTGTTATCGAGCAGTTTTAATAATTTATTGCTGATGAAGGTATGTGTCCAAAAACAAAATTAGATTATTTCACATTTTCTATAGTAAGTTACAATGATAAAACAACTGTGGGGATAGAAAAAAAGGTAAGATATTAGTCGTTGACAAATCACGCTATTTTTGAAAGTATACAGCGCCATGATTTTGAAATTTTACCGATGGCTTTCTCATACAGCGTGGAAATCAGCTACGGAAGGCCTTTACGAAAAGTAGGTGTCGAAAAAGGGATATAGATAAGTTTAAGAAATTGACATTTTACACGCAGTTTCGTTATAGGGCCAAAATGTCAGTGAAGGATATTTTCGTATGAAAACAGCTAATACCTACCTATTTTTGTTTTACAAAAATGATCTCCAATTTAAATGTGTTAACTACGACACACAACTTTGTATAAAATTACTAATTTTTAAGATAAATAAGTGAATGGCAATTATTTTTAAAAGGAAATGAATAAGCAGGTATGGTTGCAATTATAATGATTCATCCATGGGAGGTTTTAAAGGTCAGAAAATTGCAAGTAATTTTGTTCAGGAAAAAAAAATAATATTCTACTTAGCCCAACGGAAATGACGTAACGGACAGTACATATAATGTTAATTATTATTATTACTATATCATGACACAGGTCCCTTACGAGGTAGGCAGAGAGTAAAAAATGTCAAATATCTCTCAACTAAGAAAAAAATATAAAGTATTTACGCTAGCGCAATTACCTACGACAAAACCACAATAAAATAGATTTCCATTAACAACTTTGTTCCGCTGAAAATTTAATACGGCAAAGATTACATTTCCCTTTTAAATATATTCCACGAAAGCTCATTGGAATGCCCGTACAGCTGTCTATGCCCCGAAAACAACTCGCCCGCCCGCTGGATTCAATTATTTGGGCAACCCTTCAGCGCGAGCCCGCTAATGAGGATCGCGAGTGCAGTTAACACTCGCGCGCAGTCTGGAGTTGCCAGCGCAAACATTTCCCCACGTTGGTCCAGTTTATAAAACTTTTCATTCCGTTCATAAGCGTCGAAAGAGCGCTTCGAAAATGTTGATTTCTCGTAATTTCATTTGCATGCATCTGACACCGAATATTACAATTTCCAGTTTCAACTTTGCTATTATACCTTGGGAATTTATATAGAAACATTAATTTTATGTACTTACACGTGTTGATTATAATCTAGTTGTCAGTGGCCATGAGTGCCCAGTCGACCGTGTCGAGTTCGGATCAGAACCCAAGAGATGTAATTTGTTGATGAGTATGAACATTATTTGTCTCAGTGTAATATTGCGTGCATACGTTCATAAAAAAAACTTACTATATTTACTACATCAATCCAAACAATATGTGACAACTTTACTTTTAACACTCCGATACTGACACAGATAGAGTTTCTCTATATCCATTTATCACTGTTACATTGTTATGATACAAGTCTTGTTTTATTTTCGATAGTATAACGAACGCAGCCTTGGTACACTTACCCGAAATATTGCAGCATGTGATGCACTTTCCCCTTGCACTTGCCCGCACGTTTTTTATTTCTCACTTGCGTCATTCTCATCACTACTATTCGTTACTCTACTCCACTCTGCACTCTGCTCTATTTCATATTTACACTCTTATGGAATAGGAGAGACTATAAATATTAAATATTTATCTGTAGTGTGCAATCGAACAAAGAAACCATTCGCGAATGCCGAATTTTAGTCTTTTCACAATTTGCTCTTTATGTTTCATTTTTGCTTGACGGATAATTTTATTATGACGGACAACATGCTCTATACGTGTATATGTTTCTGGAAAGTTTCTATATATGGTAAAAAAGTTGGTGATAATGATGTGACTAACACACAATATACAATATAATCACACTTCTTGACAACTATAGAAAATATTTGAAAAGTATAGGAAAATCATGTTTATATACCTTTATCACTATTAGTAGGTACCCGTCACACCGGGTTCCTTACATAAGTATATGAATGTATGTATATTCATTCAAGTATGTAACTGGAAGATCAACTAGGAGATTCATTTAATATCAGCTGAGAGCACCGAGTATGCACTCGAAGACAACAAACACTACTTATACAATATCTATATTATTCTTTATTCGATGAAGCCTTGCTATACAGTCTGATTAGACTCGACGTACGGTTATAGCGAAAAGTTCGAGCGACGCCATCTTGGCTTTTTTATCAAAGTAATAAAGCAAGATATTACACTAACAAATGGTTGCTATAAAGGTGTAATTTACGAACTATAAAATTCCATGAAAGTGGGGAAAGTTTATTGTAATAATAATTTACGTATGCTTTATTATAGCGTAATAAACTCGTATACGACGATACCAACACCCAGGCAAGGCACATTCGGGCAGCGTGGCAGACTGTGGTCTTAACTCATCCAACTCCGAGAAGAGATGCGTGGCCAAAAGCAGATTCAGTAGCGTCGCCAGATTTTATAAGCAGTGGATTTGAGTTCTTTTTTAATAGAAGTGTATAAACTCCCACGATACACAGAAATGATTTTACAGGACGGAGCATAAATAATCCTTCATAATGGTGGAAAATAAATTATTTCGGTATAATCTGATAATGTTGGCAAAATAAAATCTCTTCAAATACATATATATATATAACGACTTAACACGTTAAATAAGCGACTCTTTTTCAATAAGATATCTTCATACGCACACAACGGTTTCGGAGGCTTAAAATATATTCATCATCATCATCATCAGCCTATCTAAGTCCACTGGACCTGTACCTGGACATAGGCCTCCCCGAAAAGGGGGTTCATGCCCGTAATCTCCACGCTGGTCAAGCGGGTTGGAAATCGTAGGACACGGCTTTTGGCAGCGCCTACGCTGCTGCCCGTCGGCGGCCAGGGCATTTAGCCGTGCCTTTTTAGCCCGCGCTATACCGCAATCAGCCGGTAAAAATATATTAGGCGAATATAATTATACGAATATAAAACCTTGCCGCATCCAAAGGTAAGCGGTAGACACAAGACACGAGTTGCGACACGCGTCTTCGCCCGGTTGTTGTTGCAACTTAAAGTTTTCATTAACGTACTGTTACTTTAGTTAAAACCGACGTACTTTATCAAAAGTCATACATATAATATTGTTTCAGGAGACATATATGTACTCCTTGGAACTCTTCAATGAAACGGTGAAAATAGGCTTCTCCTAGGCAAGCATCAAGCTATATATACCTTAGTCACGTATATAAAAGTGCGGTTACTTCGCATAGACTATTTTATTTCATTAGTAGTACGGAGTTTTATTTGTGCCCGATATGTATGAACAGGCTACGTGGACGTTTAATTGGTGAAACGCGAAAGTAAAACAGTTCGCTGCATGTGCTTTATTTGATATACACGCGTTATATGTGAGCGCATTTCAACCCCCAACTTCCCCTCCCCTCTTCCCCTGCCCCTAGTGTACGTACTCCATTCACACGGCGGCGTGGCAACGTCCTTTAACCCGTACGCGCTGGCCGGCGGCCAAGCGGGAAACGTTTTATTTTTGCATCTCAACACACCGCCTATCGCTCTATTGACCCATTTGTATTCACCAGCTTTATTCACCCGCCAGCGGCGGTGTCTGGCTTATCTAGAACTTTCTAATTGAAACTTTGCGTATATTTATGTCATCATCATCATTACATCAGCCTTTACCGTTTCACTGCTGGACATAGGCCTTTCCCAGGGTGTGCCACAACGCCCGATCCTCCACAGATCTCACCCAGCCACTGCCACCTACCTGTTTAAGGTCGGTCGTCTATACCTACCCACATATAAAAAATAAGTAATGCTGTAATTATTTTTATAGTGTTGTACTTTTTTTAAATTCAAGAAGCCCATCAGAAGCCGAATTTTAAAAACTAATTCCATATTCGGCGTCAGTCTGAAGGATCGCATTAGAAATGAGGCGATCCGACAGAGAACCAAAGTTAACGACATAGCCCAAAGGATTAGCAAGCTGAAGTGGCAGTGGGCTGGTCACATCAGTCGCAGAACCGATAGCCG
>DWEC01003723.1:0-10375 GCA_018245735.1 Microceris miodesmiata | reverse complement strand
TGTTTTTCGGGATGGCCCGACTAGTTTTGGACCTATACGAAGTCCTTCCTCGTGTGCTCCTGGCGCTTACAGTGATTTGTATTTGCATCAGTGTCATTAAAACATTTATTTCAAATATTACATTCGTCTTATATATAAAAAATCAAATTAAATCCATTTTAATAAATTCGTGTTCATAAATATTTAATTCAAATATTTTAATTTAAGCTGTCACCAGTTATTAGTCCAGTCGAAGGCAACGTAAAAGTTATAATTATAACTTATAATTAATATTACTCATTAAATTTATTGATTTATTTGTGTGAATTTAATTGTTAATTCATGCAAATTGATTGCATCATATTAAATATATACTAAATGTGCTAAGTTCACTAAATCACTGAAATGACATAAAACGATTCATTCTGTAAATGTTTGCTCAAACTAACATCAAATGCAATCGGAGGTGCATTTTGAATTACAAAATGTCCGTGTCAAAATTAGATACACGCGTACTTACTCGTATATACGTAAAACAGAAATGTGTAGATTTTTATGTATTTTTATCATACTTAGTGAAAGACATACGTAGTAACTAGTTTAATTATTATAGTATAGAATGGTTCATAATATAGTATATGATACTTAGTAAACAATACGTTTAGTAGACAATATGTTTATGGACCACACAATTCTTAGACAATAAATATGAAATGTATAAATAAACATACGCAATATTATACATACAGTTTCCGTTGAGGACAATCAAGTAAAATAGCTTTTAAATATTCGATTTACTTTCATCATTATACCTAATTTAGAAAGGTTAGTTTCAATAAAGAATAATAATAATAAACAGAAACGCGGGGTAAGCTTAGTGTTAAAAAAAATAAATGTTCATAGTTCGCCTATCGACCTTCTCGCGAAACAAAGCCATGAAAATATTAATATGATGACTAACAGTGGAGATAGTCTTCTCAAAGGTCACATTCCGACCCGCTCTTCGCTTCCATGTATCACTTTGTGTATTGTTTCATGACGAACAAGTGTTAATAATGTCATCTTATTAATCACTATGTTTCACCTGTGACTTTGCTTGCGAAATTCATAGAAAGTTTTATTAATTTACGCTTTATAATTATTGTATCCAACTCTTTCGATACTGTTACAGTTATATGTTGTCTATTATGAAATAATTATTTACGTAGGCGTTTAAAAGTCCAAATGACGTTTTGTAGGTAGAGTTCTGAATGTTTTCTAATGTAGACTTTATAAAAAATGTAATATAAAATTTTCAGTAACTAAATACTTGGACTAAACGTATAAAAATATAATGCTATATCTATATTAAAGAGATATTATAAGAAGTTATATAAGGTTATGGCATTTAAATGAATAACAGACTAATGTATGCAAATATCAATGTGTTTCGCACTGAAACATATGAACAAATATATTGACAAACGATCATTGCCATGTTCAATTAAATAACGCTTGAATAGAAACTGAATGCTAATGAAATTTATATGTAAATTTTGAAAATAATATCCAGAAGTCGATGAGTATTATTCAATTATTTTGAAGTTAAATACCATTTCTTAAATAAATATTTCCTTAATTTTTAATTTATATCTATTTTACTAGCGTCTTATTAGACAGACCAATGTCCAATGGTGGATGCAAACAGGCCCACCATGACGAGGATGAGGATGATGATGATCGTGGTGTTGCGGACGGTGATCATGCTGTTGATAATGGTAGTGATGATGTTGTTAATGATGATTCTAATCTTGATGATGGTGATATCAATTGAACTAATCTACCGAATGATAAGTAAGGGTTATCATTTTAAACTTCTATTAGTAAAAATCTGAGAAGACTTATAAGCTGAGCTGACTTATAAGCTTATTAAAAGATTAAATTAAAAGATTAAAAGATAATAATTGTGGATTTTCTCTCCAGCAGAATATACGAGCATTACTTTCTAAATATTCGCAGATAGGGAAACGGGCTATTTAAAGGTGACGACCTGCGTACGAAATCTTGCGATGTGTTGGCAAATATTGTGATAAGAAATGTTTAGCCATTTCCTTATATGCCGCTATTTCATTACCCGTTCAATCAACACAGCAATGATCTCGTTTCAGCATTTATCCAAGACTCCAAATGGAACTCAACCATCATCATCACCATCCAGTAATTACACCGTTCAGTGTTTGATACGAGTGCATTGTCACACCTTAGAGAATATTAAGCAAAAGTCTAGTGTTTGTAGGTTTTCCCACGGAATTTTCTTTCAACATTTTTATAGCTATTAATATTTAATTATTCAGGTTTAAGATTGGAATATATTTCGCTATGGGCAGAGGTCTGTGCCAGGATTCGATCTTCAGTCTCTGCAATGAGAAGCCTAACTTGTGAAGAAATTATTGGAATTATGGTTGTTAGTGATCGTTATTATTAAAAAAGGATAAATGTTTATTCCTAAGACCTGCAACGAGTTGGCTACTCGTATTATCGCCTTTTGATGCATCTTGTACATTTTGACGTAATAAATACATACATCAGATCCTAAAAACAAACGTATTTGACATTCGGCGCTCATTGCCTGCCCCACGAGAGAACTGACTTAATGACAATAATAAATTTCTTAGCCAAAGGTCGGCAGAAGTCATACAGTCTATGCCATCTTGTATTTATTATTGTTATTGAAAACCAATATGTCAAGTTCGTTACTCTATTAACCTCCGCATATCGATTGAGAACAAGAGCTTCTGTTTGTGGCACTGGTTCTCAACTTTTTGTTCAAATCTCTGTCCATTAAAGCTTGTTTAATACATTACAATATGCTACTATGTTATGGGGTTCTTCAAGAACAGTGCAAAGAGAGCCCCCTTTAAAACCGGCAAACCTTTCGCCACTCCTCGACCGTTGCGCAAGCCCATAGGCGACGATGACCACTTACAAGCAGGTGGCCTATATGCCTGTTTACTAGACTAAATATAAAAAGTAATGCTACAGCAGCTCTCCATCTGTGATCTCCATATTGTGATTTATAGTATTATGAAATTCATAGACAAAACTAAGTGCTCGGAATCCTACTCAGCACTGTTTAGTTACAGAATAATATTGATATTATTATCACATATGCTTTAAAGTGTAATATTTATGTATAGTACTGAAATAGTTAGGTAAAGCTATTATATGCATCCACATTTCAATTTACCTAACATATATCTTACACATCTTAAATTTTATATAGTGTACCCCTCCATACTTAAATAATACATATATTCAATATATTATTATGTATTCATGTGTATTGTATTCGTTCAGGTATCAAAATTTAACGGCTAATTTACGATATGCCTATAAAAATTTATTCGAGGATAAAAGTTCACAATAGAAAAATCAAAAAGTTCTGAAATCCCGACGCGAAATTATTGTAACTTATATACCACACTTTGAAAACCTCAAACCTACAAGAAGTATCTTGTGAAGGGCCCAAGGCCGCAGTCCAGCCACATCTAATATCGTCCATCTATTTGCTCTATAACATCCGGGAAATCCAACATAATCGGAACATTATCAAGGACCTACCATAGAGTTCACAAATCTGCGACATTTGCTATATA
This sequence comes from Microceris miodesmiata, assembly GCA_018245735.1. Classification (NCBI taxonomy): domain Eukaryota; kingdom Metazoa; phylum Arthropoda; class Insecta; order Lepidoptera; family Hesperiidae; genus Microceris; species Microceris miodesmiata. The sequence continues at coordinate 6,761 of DWEC01003723.1, read as the reverse complement.
CAAATAGCAATTACACATTTAATAACTTTGAATTTGAAACGGGAAGAATAATGACTAGTTTAACACGTCAAGCCATGGATGGCTCTTAAGCAGAGAGCGCAGAGTGCCAAATATCTCTATCCTTACATACTTGACCACCTGAGGCCTGGTGTACTCATACGAGTACAAAAGTTACAAGCAATTGCTTTTTAGTATCAATATTTTAATTAATAACCCGTATTATACAACCCTATATTATACAACCCTCACACAACCTTCTATTGATATTTTACATCAATGTCCAAATGGCGTTAGTCACCATTATCTTTATTAAATAGCTTAATTTGTAGACGCAACAAGGAATCGTCTTCCGGGGTCGAATTTACATAATAACACTACCTAGCCTAGAGCCTACGTTCTAACTACCCACGAATCCAGGACTCTACATCCTGGAGATTGCTTTGTACTAAGAATTTGCATACAAGCATAATCCCACACTTAATTTTCTTAACTTCATCATAACCGAAAGCTACAGAAACATGTGTTAGTTAGTTATAGTATATCACCATACAGGGTACTTATTGGGTAGGCAGTATAGCAGTCAGCATGCTCGCCTGTGACGTCTTAACACACTCTAGTGAGTTTGTTTTTTGAAAAAAAATAAACACAGGTGCATATCACCTAATTGGTTTCACAAAAACCTAATTAGAAGGCTAATTGTGAATGGGCGTTGGAATTCAATTACGCGTTGGATACGTCCTGTTCGAATTTGAAGGACTTGTTGTACTGAAAGCTAGTAGCGTGATAGCGATTAATTGTATTTGACTTTAATAAATTAAAATTTAAGTTTGCCAACCCGTTCGTAGCCAACGTGAAAGACTATTAGGTAAATCGTTTAATTTTTAGAGGAGGCTAACGATGGAATGGCAAAAGGATTATTTTTTTTTTTAATTGATGCAATCCAAAGTTATTTTAAGTTTTGTTTATAAACCCATATCAGTTAGTAAAATGATTAAAAGGTTTGCTTGTTGATAACTATGATGAAATAATAAAATATTTCACACCTAATAGTTTATTTTTTGCGTTTGGTCGTATGGTTTTTGTGCACCTACAATCTGCATATATTGTCAATCCACCTAGCTATAAGGAGTTATTTGTGATAAATTTCAATTTTTTTACCGTAGTCATTTTATAACTATAATAAGTTATCAAGTACCTTGTCAATGTTTATTGCAATTTTAATGTTACATGGTATGAGCCTAAATATTTTGTACAATTGGTGGTCCTCAAAATCATGTTTTTGTACATGTACAAAAAAAATTTGTAGTAGTGAATTTAACAGTAGTGAATTTAACAGAATACTAGAGACCCAAACGGTAAAATTCTAAGCTATATAAGCCTGAAAGGCAAAATCCTAAACGGTAAAATCCTTAATGACAAAATCCTATAACGCTTCACTTTTGATAGCACGCTATAGAACAAGTGATTAAGCGATAAACAAATGCGTGCATACTAAAACATAATCTCAGTCCTTGACTTGTAATTGCTTTATTCCATTTGGCGCTCAGAGGATCGATGCTTAGCAACGTTAATGACATAATTCGCTACATAACTGCAGGTTTTGTTGCAATTTACACATGTCATGTCATTTGCTTACTGTCATTTGTTTTAGCAAATTAATATGTAATCAAAATCTTGTAAAAAATAATTATGATGTATTGTGTAATTATTGTGTGTTTATTGTTTCACAACCGGTGCTGTCTGCCTACCCCAGTGTTTCCCAAACGTTTTTCTGCCATGGCCCGATAATTTTCACACTGCAAGTTCGTGACCCACTTAATACTTTTAAACCCAAAGTGGTTCCACTGGGCAAAATAATACATACTTATTTAATAATAGTAAAAATGTTATATTAGTACTAAATACTTTAGTATCACCTATTTACTCACTTAATTTTAGTGCGAAGTGTGGAGCCACTGCTTATTTTATACTAAAGAATCCAAATTCGAGGAAAGTGACGAGTTTTATCCTAAGATCTAGTCCCGCTTGAAGTTGATTCCTATATTTATTTTTAAGGTAAACTATCGATGAAAAGCCACCTTCACATTTATAAGTTGTGACAAAAGGCGACCGATTATTTTATTTTGATGGCCCAGTACCGGGTCGCGACCCTGCAAATAGGAAATACTGGCCTACACCATAACGAACCTGGTGTAATAATAAAATAATAATACTTTTCTTTATAATTTATTTATATTTGGCAGAGGAGAACCCACATGATGTGCAGTACGCCTGTGGCAGTAGGTACTACACTCCTCTGCCTACGTCTACAAGGAAACTCATTCGTAATGTTATAAGATAAGTAATATACAATATAAGTATGCATAATTTATAGCTTTTATAGACGATGTGGTTACATTTGAAACGTCTTGAAAAACTTACATCATATTTTTTCAACACTTGTCCGATTCGATACCCCTCAGAGGTCTAACACACATAATGTCAGTGGGTCACAGTTTATCAGAAATGGTATCTAACACATGATTTTATAATACAGATGTTTTTTTTCTTATAATGTGACTTATACCTTTTGAAGTGGAAACTAAATTAATTTTAAAACGTATTGTGGTAGAGCACCACGACCTTAGTAGCTGGAACTGTCAAAACTACAACTATCAGTGTTCAATCTAAAATTATTTTCCTTACGGTATTATTGTTTTATAGATAGTAATAACAGTGTTTCTATAGGACTACCTATAAAAACACTGCACTATGAACATTGCTATTATTACTAAATAATAGCAATGTTCATAGTTACTTTTATTAGGTTTCCCATATGATACTATAAATATTTTATGGAGTACCGCATTTTTGGCTTATGTATATGGAAATTGTACATGCGTTTTATTTATTAATAATCTGTCAATATTCTGTAAATATTTCAAAATAAAATGCATTACATGTCTATACTGAAAACGAAATAGTAGCCTTAAAATAATAATGAAATGAAAATAATTAGGCATTTGAAAATAATGATAATGATAATAGTCGTTACGACAGTACTTCAGAAACGAAATATTGACAGTCGCTTTCCAAAATAATAGGTGTTGATGACATTTACCTAAGTCTTAACATTTAAGAATCATCTCACCTTATACATAATGTTTTGACCGTGACCGGTAACTCATCAACTTGTACTTTACCGAAGAGGTTACGCAATCAAAGTACTTGACTTTCATCTTTCCCCACTTCTCTACATGAGTTCATAGAGATATAGCTTATAACAAATTTTAACATTCACAAGCTTTCATCAAGGTTAGCAACTAATTATGATAATTACGAAAAGCTGATAGATATCTGAATCTGAATTACAGTTACTCGTAGTCCAGTTACAACCGTTTTTTTTCTGACCCTTTTTTCATTTCACTGTTGGAACTCAGATCTATCAGAATGGATAGAGTAAGGATATAGTCTGCCCCTATGGCCAAGTACGGGTTGGCAGACTACACAAACTTTAGCGAAATTTACTTACGTATTTAATACTTACATCTTCAACTTACTTCACAATTTTAACATGGTATACGTCTCGGTACCAGGCGGTAAAAATCTCGGCATAATGTCAAAGTGACAAAATGTAACGCGGTGAAGTCTGTATATCGGAATGTGTGGATTACAATAGACGCAACAGCAGTGGGACGGGTGTATCTGCTGACTCGTACACGTAGGTTCATATCGTTTGGTACACCGCGCACGCTGTAGCGATTGTCAATTGTAATATAATATAACATCACGCCTGTATTTTTCCAAAGAAGGACGCAGAGCAGAATCGGCGGCCTTGGCATTTAGCCGTGCTTATTTAGGCTGCGCTATGCCGCAATCAGCCGGTCGCTAGAGCCTCATCTATTATTGCAGGGTGCACCACGTGCAGATGAGGTTGTCTTGGGATCCTGAGATGGTGGTTGGAACCTCTTACATCCCATAAATATAATAATCAAGGATAGAATAATAACGATTATAAAATTTTACACAAAATATCTTTGTATATTTAGTTTTATTATAGTTAGTTTTGAAATTTAAAATAATTATATTACTAAGTTTATTATCAAGACAATATGTGGAAAAAAAATTTGAAGCCTTTTGTTCAAAGTCGTTAAAAGCAGCGCACATGTATGAAGAGCTGTTTGGCACTCGATGCTCTCTGCCTGTCCCAAAATAACCCTATCATGACTTATATGAATAGTTAAATAATAGATAACAATAATATCCCCGTCTTAATTATTAAATGCCTTAGTTAGACGTTAGTTTTCATATTACTCGGTATAATACTTTTAAATTTGATTTCCTTTCAAAAATTTAATATACATAGCTATAATAAAATCTTTCTTCTTTATAGGAATATCTTTTATAAGATACCCTACAAATATAGCCACAACTTACAGTCCTTAAATTATAATTTCTGCTGTTTAAAAATTTGCTCACTTCGTAGATACCAAACGTAAAGCCGTTTCAACTTGTCACTTAGTCCAAAACACATCACACTTTTTGTTTTCGTAAAGAATGATTCGACATTGACACACTTTTTGTCTGTTACATTAAACTGAATATATATTATTTAGTTACATCTTCAGTTATTTTGTTAGTTAGTTGTATTTATTACAGTTAGTTTGTATTTATGTATGTATGATGTATGTATGTATATATGTGTATGTGTATGTGTTTGTGCGTATGCATGTGTATGCATGTATATGCATGTTCATAACTATGTGTATCTATAATTATAATTATAAACTTACTATATTTTGAACTATAGTACATAATATCCAATATTTTATTTTATTTCTTTTATTTATTTTTATTTTTTTCTTTTCCTGCGTTCAAATTAAATTAAGGTAATTTAGTGCCTACCACAACTCTCCATCATCTCCCGGGTTGACTGGTAGAAAATGCTAATTGGCATTAAATCCGCCCTTTGTTAACAACAATAAAGAATAATAATAATAATAATATTTCAGTATTCAGTTTACCATATTAAACTCCATGGAGGACATCATGTAATGGATTCGAAACTGGTCGGCTTATCCCGTGAAGTCATATGTAACTTATAACACTATAATCACATAACAATTTAAAAATGGCGTCTTTTATTTTCGGCGAACGAAAAAAAAAAAATTTTGTATTTTTTTTTTAATCTACGCATAAGTCACTATACAAGAAAATTTCCTTTTTCGTAATTGATAAATTGATGACGAATTGAGCAATACCTTTACAGTTATGTATATTACTTTTACTTTCACCAAAGGTATCATTACTGGGAAATATATAGAACGCACTCGACTTTCGGACTGGAAACTGTGTATCCATTCGGAAGTTCCAAAACTATTACGGAACGCGAAAGTTTTTGATGGTTTGATGTTGGAATTACTTTTTGAAGCGGCTTCAGTGTTGAGCGAAACGTACTCGTATTTTTAGGTGTTGTAGATGTATACAGCCCCGCTGAAAGTTTCAGCGAATCCCCTGGAGGGGCCGCGTCGACACAAGCTGTGCCCACGGCTGAACTTCCTCTGTACTAAATTTAAAACTTTCTATAATAGACACAAGTGGTGTTACTTTCCGTGTACGAGATAAAAGTGAATTTCGGGCTATTTGTTACCGGTGTTTATACATTCGTATACATACCAGTGTTTAACACTTATTTTTAAATAAAGCCATGACTAAACAGATTAGACATTGATTATCTAGCTACAATTTAATACTAACATCACTTTAGTGCCTGGAATAGTATACTGAAGCATGTTTTTCTAATGTCTTTAAAATAACTCATACCACGCTGTAATGTTGGAAGAAAACATTGTGGAGATACTTACACACCAGCTTTTTTCTATAACTCTTTTTTGCGTGTAAAAGCTAAGAAACTGGCCAACGTAGTAGATTATGGACTTCTTATTAAACGTAAAGGCATGCTACCAATAGGATAAAAAGATTGTCGTTATTAATAACAATATAAAACTACGTAATACCATACTTAAATAAACACATATAGAGCGTATGCAAAATAAGTCGGCTGTAAAATATTGTTTGTGTGAAAAATTTCATATAATATTTTCCAAACAAAATGAACGCCATAAGCCGAACGCTGTTTACATACCAAAGATCAAAGAAGCAAGAACGGAGTTACTCGCGCTAATCCAATCACCGCACTCGACTGAGCAACCTTATTTAATATTTGTGGAGTTCGAATAGTTTCGACGCTAACAGTTTCCGAGTAGCGCAACCATGTTAATTTCCTTTGTAAACCCGGTATGAAATCGATGCGATGACAAGCGTTCTCTTGGGTATAAAATATAGGTAAAAGGCAGGTAAATCGGCAGGTTAATAGTTTGGTAGGTACCACCTAATAGTATTTTGAGTGCGTTAACTTTTAAATAAATATTGAAATTACCTACTATAGTAGATATTTAAGATAGATGTAGATTCAAAATTATTAATCTTATTATTCATCCTTCTTTCATTAGATTTAATGATATTGTACATAAAACATCCTTTTAAATCATTATTTCAATTGAACACATTCCATTAAAACTAGTCTCATTAATAAACTAGCAGCTATTTTACAAATTTCCTGTGCAAACTCGGCTAAAAGCATTGGGTGCAGGAGCGCCAGGCGTTCGATGAAACCATTCCTTGCATAAATATTGAACTTCATTTTATAGTGCGATGTTAGTAAAACTAATATTCCAACTCTAGTTCGTTGAAAATTATTTAAAAACTCTGTATATAATTTA
>DWEC01003722.1:0-10375 GCA_018245735.1 Microceris miodesmiata | reverse complement strand
AATAATATTATCTCAATAGAATACTTGATACGTAATTTAAATCTAAGAAAATCTAAATTTTTAAAATCTGTTTTATTAATCCTTTCATAGTCCCACTATTGATGGTAGTTCTCCCCTCAGAATGAGAGTTCAAGTAGTCTGCCACGCTGATCATATATAGGCTAACAGACTTCACAAGCCTCAAGAAATATTTTTTGGAGAACTCTAAGGTATGCACCTTTCCTAACGGTTTTTTTCCGTCACCGTTATAGCTATTACATTTAATTCTAAAACGAACATGTTTTGTAAAGAGCTGCTTGACCGGATTAGTACCCCAGGACCAACGGAGTGGAAGGCCACATTTTAAACCACTAGTCGATTTTCTAATTTATAGTAAGCTAATACTCACCCTAAGCTTCTTCTTTCTCTCAGGTGTCATGAAACCCTTCTTCGCCTTCTTGGCCTTGGAGGCTTCCTCCATGCGCTTGCGCACCTCAGCGCGCTTGCGGTCGATCTCGGCCTGTTTGGCCTTCTTCGCCTGGAGACATCCACCACATGATAATAGTATGCCTAGTATTTTAATACGTGTACCAACATACACATACATATGTATGTAAATCCAACCTTTGCTTTTTTCTATTGTATGAAAAGATAAAGATGAAATGATCACATTTTATTTAGCTGCGACCGAATAAGGAATGGCAATTGTACTATTCGTTATTCGGTTATTCGTTAGCTTCTGCTAGAGTTGATACAATCGCTATTGAGTGATTGTATCAATTTGTCTTGCAGAAGCTAGCAAGTTTAATCCAGCTCGATAAATTTCCTTATGCATAAGTTTTGGTATACATTTTGTTTCTAAAACTGTATATAACATCTACCAAGGCTACAAATCTATGATGTTATGATTTTCATAAATGTTTAATGATTTACTTATAGACATTTTTATATTTTGTGCAAATTTGGACTAAACGTCGTGTGCATAACTTAGACCATAGAAGTGATAATGTAAACAGTGAGAGTGTTCGCAAGGCGAGAGACTCAAAGTATACTAATGGTTGAAAGCTGTAATGTTCTTCCTATGGTACTTTACCTCCTCGAGACGCTTTTTCTGTAAAAGAAATAAAAACGCAATTAATACCAGACTATTTTAACTAAGTTCGGTTAGTTACTCGTTTGTGCTGTGTAAATAGGGTGTTCCAGAAAACATTCATTGCATTGTAGATTAAACACATTGTAGGTATTATTAAGCACGTTCTGCTTACACAAAGTTAAGTATTATTCAATGGCATGTAAATACATTTTATCAACATTTGGCTGGCAGTACATTAATGTAAAAAAATTAGTGTATTTGTGAGATACTTATATATTATGATTTCATGTGACAATTAACAATTATACAGTTAGTGGTAGTTACATATATTATCTGTCAAACATAAAGGTTGACACATTAACAAATAACGACTTACAATATTTTAAAGTCTAAAAAGTCTGTAACAAAAAACTGTGTAGATCAGAGAAGAAAATGTGGAGATCAAAATTGTTATAGTGTTTTGGGTTTCAAATATACGATGAAGTTAAAATAGACTTCATGTGTCATATTATACATATAAAGTCCTTTCAACTGAAACATGTGTATACTTGAGAGATGTATTATATTTTATCAAGGATTTCTCAGTTATGTAACGTATAGTGATGTATGAAGGCATGTAAGCGGGGTATAGAAATATTTACCTGAGTCTCGAGGAGACATAGGACTCAATACTGTAGTGTGACGAGTAGAATGACGTGTGACGAACCCAACACAGGAAACAGCCGAACCGGAACGTGGCAATGAAAGTGAAACGAAACAGAAACACGTGTTAGATGTTATACTCCATCATTTTCAAAAATAATGATAAATTATATGCGTTACGTATTCAAAATAATAATGTGATGGGAGCCTTTAATTGTGCTGAGCTCATTTTTACGTGAATAAAATTGAAGTACTGCAGACATATATTACACAGATATTAGGTTCATATTTTAAATGTAGGCATTGAAGTCTCAATTACAAGATATGCACCGGTTCTAATACAACTGATTGTTAAGAAAATATATACTTAACGCTGCTCATTGTCATACCTTACTTCATCATCCGCCATTGTGTATGTTTTCTTTTAAGTGTCCTGTAACAAAAAGCATCTGGATAAGCTACAGCTGTGCAAATAAAATGGAGATGGCACTCATTGGGGGAGGACTATCTCCAGCAGTAGACTCAGATAGGCTGATGATGACGATGATGATGATGCAAATAAAAATGGTATTTATGTCGCGATACTGGGAAACGTAGCTAATAAAATTTAAATCGCACTATGTTCTTTTTAAGTTCTTGCAGAAATGTCTTAATTGTAGTCAATGAAAGCTACTTGTACCCAATAACTTAATATTCAGTAATATTAGTATAATTAGGGCAATAGTTATATGTGATAGAAATAAGATTACGAAAATAGTTGTGTGTAATAGAAATACTAAGATAATTACGAAAATAGTTATATGTAACAGAAATACTAAGATAATTACATAGATAGATGTATATCTAAATATATGTATACATACATACAATCAGAATCATAAAAATTACTTATTTGGCCGTCATTCGAGAGTTATTCGAAACGAGTTGGATGAATGCCAATTGGGTTCGTGTAAATATCTGACATTTGATACTCTTATCTGTCTTATTTCCAGAATAACCTCCATAATTTTCGCGAGTAATATTTACGGATTGGTGTTGTTTTATCTTAAGCGAATTAACTTTCAACTTAGCTGCATACAAGTTCGAGGTCAGTGCATTGCACTCTGGAAGTCAATGACTCAAGTCCAATTACATTAATGACATGTTTTATGAAATATATTATTTCTCGAAAGCAAGTAACCAACACACATTCAGTTCCGCGGTAGTGTCGCGCGGGGGCGGGGAGGGGCGCAAAGCGACTGAAATAGGTGCGCGGGCGCGGGCGCCGCCTAATTTGGTCGTGACTGCCGAGAGACTTCGATTACACGGACTTGGGACACCGACGAACGCGCAGTCTGGGAAACGCATAGATGAAGAAAATGTACACTTTAAACGATAGATATCGTACCTAAAATATATCACTAATTTTAAGACTTAATTTGCAAGGTTCTACCGCACACCTATAATCGATGAGTTTATGTCAAAATCAACATTAATTTTCATAAAACGTGGTCACTATGTTCCTAATGTAATTGTTATATAGGCTATCACTATTATGTCAAACTTATTATTGTAACGAATGTGTTTGGCTGTCAATGAGCATTACGTCTCCGGCCACGCGTGACCATTAGACAAACTAAAATTTATTTGTTCACTATGTATTTTCAAATTTCGTTTTAGTCTAAAGTCAGAATTGCACTTCGTAACTTTTAAAAACTAACGTGTGGTTTAAAGTTCAGTTAATCCAAAGTATTTCAACTGTCACTATTTCTCTCTATTCAACAAAAACAATAGTATGTAGTACAGGACGAAAGCCCGTTGTTCGTCGCTGGCGGGGTCTTCAGCGGAACGGCTTAAATTTACGAACTTGAAACTTCACACACACTCGAGCGTGGCGATGCATTACGGTGTTCCATTACACCCGACGTTGATATATCACTTCACTTGACGATTACCGCACCAAACGTTCGTATACGCCATTGATTTTCGTAATATAAGTTAGTAATTCTTTATTAAACGTCACTAAAACACTCACCTACGGCGAGAAAAAGAAGATGGCCCTACAAGATGGTTCAGCCAACACGAGCCACAGTTGCTGACTGGCGCGAGGCGGGCGGCAAGGCGTGGCGGGTAGTGCGTGGGCGCCGCCCGCCCCCGCAGCCGCTGCGCATCCACCGCCCGGAGCCCCCCGACGATCGCTTTTCTGTGCAGACATTTTTAGCGCAGTGGCGTTTTGACACTATCACCGAAATAACACAGATTTAAGCTCCTGTGTGCTGCGACTCGAATAACTTGTAAATACCTATAAGTTCAAAGCAATATGAAATTTTATACCGCAAATGAAAAACTTTCCATTGCACATATGGAATTCTTCTTACTATAAACCTGTACATATGTACTAATGTAAAAACTTTTGTAGTAGCCAAAAACTTCGTTACAGTCCAACCAAATAACGTCCAACCAATATGTACATACATTTGAATCATACATAATATTAAATATGAACCTATCCAATTTGATGCCGATACTGTCTTGATAACAAAACGTTTCATTTGAACTGCTCTTTTTAAACAACACATTCTATATTTCGATAAGTACCAAACCATGATTTTGCCACCTAGATAACAAACTGTCAGTGAATCATTATTATCTCGTACAGGTTATAACTTTAATAATGCAAATGATGATATTAATATTAATTTATGAGTGAATTTTTATTAATCAGATCTGTTTCAGAACAATATAATTTTTACTACACATAAACATAAACTAAATTTTACTACACATAAATTTTTACTACAAATAGATATAGGAATTTCAATAAGAAAATTATTTTGAAGATGATAATTTTCCTTACATTGGTCTTTCGCCGCAACTTAATTGAGAAGTCTGGATATTACCACATTGTGCCAATACTGCTGGGAGAAAGTGATTTTATTATAGGTCAACCTGTCTGTGGGATATTTTAATCTGCTTTAAGATTCCCCATACCAGGAATTCTGGCTGTTCCATAACGTGTTACTAGAAGGAACCAGAGGACCGTTCTACGTACTTTGTAAAAAACAAAAGCTCTTTAAAATTACTAGCGATAAATCTTGTACCCAGTGTCATTAAACGAGATGATTTATTATGCGTTATGACTGACAGTACACCATTAAATCACCTATTAGGTATGGTTAACCTATAAGATAAAAATAAATACAAATATAAACGATACTTTGAATACATAAGCACATTTTTCGATCGGAATTCACACAGTTACTGGCGAATCCATTAAAACTGGTAAATCTTGTATGGTAAAAGTGGCTACGGAAACATATTGACTACCTCCCAAAGATTCCTTACATACCTTATCACATACAACGGCCTGTTGAACGATTTCCCAGCATTGTCAATCAGTCATTTGAAATTCTACTCAATTGACTCGTAAGATTTAATGCAAGATTTAATCAACGACATCAACACAAACAGAGAACATGTAGGTATTGTTTCTGGTAGAAATTTGTAAAATGTAACTATATTTATTATTGAATGTAGCAAGTGATGATAATTGACTGCCTCGTTGGTCGAGTGGACACAAGCGCGAATGTTGATAGAGAAGATTTGAGAAAGAAAGTGGGTTTCCCGAGTACTATCGAATTCTTCGAACTTAAAATTCTCAGTAGTTACTCGGAACCTGGTCGGCCTCCATCCTGGCTCATTCTATGGCAATAGGCGCACCACTTATTCCATGATGGGACGTGAACCAGAGAAACATGGGAATATACTAAATACCTCTCTCTACCTCTTCGGCGATTAAAGCTGCGATGTTGTTATGTTATGTTAAAAATTACAATGAAATGAATTTTAATAACAACAAGTGACTTCCCTTCTATGAATGTACTGTTTTTAATTGTTGTAATAACATGATAATAACACAAGAATACATTTTCTCCGAAGCGGTGGCAAAATAGATCCAAGTCTAAGGGACAGCAGCACATTGATATCAATATAATATATCGAGAAGTATTTCTTGTAAGAGGCAGAAAATTACCCAATAACAACCACTTACGAGTATATATAACATATACACCTACATCATTCTTGACACGAATCTGAGAACTGTGGAACAAGTCAATTTTGTATCAAAAGTACTGTTGATTAGTGAACATAATGAACCAACGAAAATTTTATAATATAGTAATCGTCGTTTATTCGTAGTCACGGCACGTGTTAAAATACTATGTGAAATCATTTCGATTACTGCAGTACCTACTTGCACCTTTTGCAACCAAAGTTAAATACGAATTCATCGTCTATTAAAAGCAGTGTTTTGGGTTACCTAAATCATTATACAAAAATCATTTTGATATAACTACTTTAATTTATCTGTACCAGAACTTCCAAAATAAGCGTTCCAGTGGTACTCAGTGACAGTTCTCGACCCGGTAATAACTTATTCTGAAACATTGAAATTTTTGGCCGTGTCAAAACGGGATTTGAAATGTCCATGAGCAGCAGCGAGAAATCCAGTATTCAGGTGGCAGTCACAATATAAAAAACACGGCTACCGGGGCGGGTGCCACGCTACATGATCGTTATAATCGCCGTGAAACGCCTCCCGAAATAGCGACGGGAGAATGAGGTCGTTATCGCGTTTATCCACCATACAGACTCCTGTTTGTAATATTAATTGCTTGCGACTCGACCCACTCACGTTTATATTTGATACCAACTTCTCGCGACACAATGTGAGTGAATCGAAGTTATCAACACTCATCATCATAGTAAACATTTATTCCTCAATTTCTCAAGATTCTTTTATATACCAATATTTCACAATTCTTTGTCGAAATTAATGATTCCATGTTACAGCTCACACTTTATTTTATTGACGAAAGACAGATAATAACAAATAAAGTTAATACTTTTAGAATTGTACGTATAGGTATACATATGTTGCGCAAGCTGCAACATTTCGGTTTTATCATTATCATCATCAGCTTGTCTTAAGACTACTCAGGTTGGCAAGCGCTTATCATAGTTTCATTTGTTGCTTGCCGGTGTCCAGGACATAGGGCCGGGCCGGTTGACCTAAGCGCATAAGGAGGACGCTCCTATTGTTTAAATTGATTTAAGTACACGTTAATATCATAAGGGTGACGATGTTTTATTCGTTTGTTTATTCGATTTTGACAGCTATGGCCTTACAAATTCATTCATGCCTGTCACGTGGTCTGCGGGCGGCGGGGCACAGGTAACAAAAAATGACGTTGATTGACCGCTACGCGAGCGGGATTAAGTTGATGTTTATCATTATTAAGGAGATGTCTACACATTTTGATGCATATTTACTTTATAAATGAAATATTAAAAAAAATATTTTTTAAAGTCTAATTATGTTCTAAGACGTCTTTGAATACAAGTTTAAAATTCAAAGTAAATCACGTAATACATTTATTTTTTATATCTACAAATGTAATAATTTACTAGAGGAAGGATATGATAACGTAACGCCCGTGATCCTCGAAGGGGTAGACACAGGAGAGTTGAACTCTCCTACGTTGCACCAGTTACGTTTATATCCCACAATGGAATTAGTTGTGAGGCTATTACCATATCCCGGGCACAGATCCGGACTCAGAGTCAATACTAAACATTTTTCTACAAGAAAAACTAAATTAGAAAAATTGATTTTAATGCTGTACTCATTATAATATCATACATATGTAAATTGAAAACTACGTATCACATATCAAAATGTAAGAAGTGTTGTTTCAAGCACACAACAGGACGGTGCAATTTCCAAGAGAATACGTGGAACGTTTCAAGACAAAGATGAATTATCTAAGCGTGGCTCTAGTCGGCTGACATTTCCCTGGAGACACTCGGGAAATCATAACACGTTAGCGAGAATGATGTAACATTCGCCGATCGGATATCAAGTTGAAGTAGCACGTTTCCGCGTGTGAGATTCTTTTTTATGTAGGATACAAAATTAGAAATATAATTGGAAATAAATTGGGCTAGCTTGAGGTCAGCTCATTCTAGAAGGAAACCGTGTCCAATATGACACAAATTAAAGGGTTGAGTGGAAGTAGCTAAGGCTATCATCATCAAAATCATTAGGGTTTTGCTTCGTAAAATGAGTTGTAATTGTTACCAATAAAAAACCAGCCAACCACTTAAGCAGTCCATCAATTGGTACACAGTTACCAGAAAGATCCACACTATGATTATTTAAAAAAATAAGGTTTTATTCGAACTTTGAGGAAATGAAAAAATTTATAGATTTTCATTATCTCTAAATAAATATTATTATTCATATCATATTGTAAAGACAGCTATGATTTTAGAGATTTTGTCATTTACAAGAATTCCGAAAAGTCGAATTATCTATATTAGTATCTTAATGGATTCCAAGATAAAAATAAAAAAAAATATTTGTTTTTAATTTATTACAAATAAGTAAACAATATTATATGGAATATGTGCAAATCAGAAGTGGTCAAAAACAATGTTTATCTATACCTACAACAAAGTAAAACGATAGCCTAGTAATTAATAATTCAGTCTTCCAATGCAAGAATCCTGGGTTCAAATCTAGATAGATACCTAATTACAAAAATTTGCATTTTAAGATAAAATATAGGCAATTTGCCATATTTGCTTAGAATACTCTCTACTATTCTCTAGGACATGTGAATTCTCCCAAACCGTATATGGCCCGCGTTTAGTCCTTTTAGTAACCTGCTGAAAAGAAATTGCGTTCAACATTGAAACGACAAGAAAACGGATGAAGATAGAACATCTTCGCCCTAATATTCGCACCTTCGCCCTAATATCTTATCGTCGACGTAATATACTATTAGATCACCCTTTGTTTTGTGTAAAGTAAGAAATTAGCAATGTAGGGAGCTATTTTACTTTTACGGAGGTATATATTTTATCGCATTTAATGTCGGCGATTCTAATGAAAAGAAAAATGACCGTTTTAGTGTGAGCGTAAACTAAAAATCGACGTGCATTAAAACAGCTCATGGCCCATTAGAAATAATATAAAAGCTAAATTTTGGAATTATTCTCCGTTTTCTACTTAAATCTGATTATTTCGTCCATTTATAAAAATACTACATCTTCATATAAGAAGTAAGAAAATTTCTTTGCTAACGTTTTCTAACAGGCGTTTGTACGTGCACGTATTCACCAGCAAAATTTAAGTTTTATTAAGAACTAGCTGTAATAGAATTTGAATCAATAATTCTTACCATGTCATATTTGTTTTAGGTATGTGTTATTTAATTATTAATAATGATAATATTGTAATTCAATTAATAATATTAATATTTCAATAATGAATGATGAAGAACTAGCTGTAAAAGGGTTTAAATCAATAATTCTTACCATGTAATATTGGTTTAAGGTATAGGCTATTTACTAAAAAAAATTATAACTTCTCATTGTAATCAACAAACAAAGTAATAAAAAAAAATAAAGCTAAAGCACATATTTAGTGAACAGACGATTTTTTTTAGAATCTCAAATCGTTTAATTACATTAGTCGACGGCAATTGGCAAATACTGGAATCTTCGATGACAACACGTTATTTTAAGACTCCTAATAACAGTATTAAAAATTGTTTATGTACAACAAACGTATCCGTTATTTTACAAGCGATTTTATGCAGCAGCCTACGGTATGTCAACCACGACACCTATCAGTTATTTTAGATAATTTTATCCTTGACGGCATTCGAGTATGCATTATTTTAGTTCTTACTTGTGTACATAGATGGCGCCAAAAACGAAAATTGCGAATCGTCAAAAGTCTTAATCAAGTTAGGAGTATTGTTGTAATAGTTTGATAGATGTCGCTGATGAATAATTTTTAGCCATTGCCTCTATCAAATATTGTCATTTTACATAAATAGAACAATGTTTAATTAACACAGACAAAAATAACTACGTCATTTAATGCTTTGTTCCAAATGAAATATTTGATATATTATATATATTTGTTTACCTGGTACTTACACTCTCGCATTCAGGCATCGATCTGAGCGCAAATAAACAGATTAACCCACACTTTTTACTTTGAATTAAATTATTCTGTCAATAACTTAAATTTGATTATAATTTCAGTTTAAGGCCATTCATTATGATTGATTGTTCGATCTTCTACGACTGTAATATAATTTCTTTGTCATACAAAATTATTATCTAGTTTTTAGTTCGATTAGCAATAAAAGCGTGTATTTTTAGTTTTTTAAACCACTATTTTTTCAAATAACAATAGCTAGACGTTACAATTTTATGTAAACTTATTTAGGTTTATAAAATAAAAACACGTGAAATGTTAGATTTACGGTCTGGGTTAACAAAAAATATAGGTACTAGTGTTAGGGACGTCAAATAAGACAATAGATTTGCCCAATTGTTGTTACATTTTAAAAATTCAAACCTTAAGCGGATAAAATAATAAATTAAATTTTTTACGATATCTTGATGCCTTTCATATATTTGCTTTTAATGGTCATAAGTAAAAATAAATCTATATAATTTATTGACACGCAAGTATTGTTGTTTTTAATTATGTATACGCATGCAAAGCCGCGGGCAAATCTTATCTATACTAATATTATAAAGAGGAAAGATTTGATTTTTTGTTTGTTTGTTTGAAATGAATAGGCTCCGAAACTACTG
>DWEC01003721.1:0-10375 GCA_018245735.1 Microceris miodesmiata | reverse complement strand
CTGACATTTTTGACATCTGTAGAATTTGCTTGGACTCGTCTTTTCATGATTGTTTACATTTTCGACAATCTTTAAAAGTTTAGGTTACTGAATTTTTCATATAGTCTCTATATTAAAACACAATAACGACACAATAGACTAGCTTTAAAAAAACTTTATGACTTTTTAAATAGAAATACACGTGTACTGTAGTTCTATATGTTATAAGAATACAATGTGGTCTATATTATTTCTGTTCATTTTATCAGTGATAGCTTATTTTTTTACTGATGAACTAATAACAAATTTAAAGGAACTCTTTATAAAATCCGGATTATTTGGAATCGATTTGTGCAAGGTTAACAAGACTAAAGTGTAGGTTTTTTTTCAGACATTTTCTACTTTGATGCATTTTTATAAAACCACAAGTTTATTTGTAAATGACAAAATTACAGGCCAGAAGCAATCGGTGTTGTATCAGGATGTGTATTTTTAGTTACAAGTTTTCTGTTTATCCCAATAGTTTTTGGCTACAGTCTTTTAGACAGAGGAAACTTTCCTCATAATGAGGTAAATGTTACTTTTGTATATAAAACATTTCTCAGTAACTGATACCTTGGCTAAATTATTTTTAAATGCATATTCAATAATCAATTTCAAATTAAGGTATTTATCATGAATTAAATTCAAGGATGAGCATTTTTCAGTTTGCAGAATTGTTAGCAGCTTTGTTGTCTATCTGCTGTATGTTGCTCCTGGGATTTGCTGATGATGTGCTGGATTTAAGATGGAGATATAAACTTCTTCTACCAACCGTTGCATCTCTTCCTTTACTTGTAGTTTATTATGTCAATTTTAATTCAACTACCTTTATTGTGCCCATACCATTAAGGCATTATTTAGGAATATCTGTTAACATAGGTAAGAATTAAATATTTTTTATGTAATGGAGATTAGATGTCATTCAAAATTTATTATAATAATTTTCTGGTTCCCTACATCATACAGATATTGGAGTTTAACTCTGGAGATGATTTATATTGAGACTAGAGTGTAGGTCACTATGCTTAGAACAGCAGACAATGGACAGGTGTTGACATCTTCCAAACAACCTTGTTGCTTGCCCTAATTTGTACTTTTGTAATGTTGAGGTTGATTACTAGCGATTAGCATTACTGGTCCATCTCCCACACAAACCTGTATATTATGAGCCCCATAAACCTCTACAATTTGTTAATAAAGTCATAATACATGTAGGGTGTAAGAGGTTCCAACCACCATCTCAGGATCCCAAACCAACCTCACCTGCACATGGTACACCCTGCTAAAACAGACGAGACTCTGGCGATCGGCTGATTGCGGTATAGCGCAGCCTAAATAGGCACGGCTAAATGTCCTGGCCGCTGATGGGCAGTAGTGTCGGCAGTGCGAAAAACCGTGCCCAGCGATCTCCAACCTGCATGCCCAGCGTGGAGATTACGGAGATAAACCCCCTTTGGAGGAGGCCTATGTCTAGCAGTGGACTAAGAAAAGCTGATGATGATGATGATGCATACATATAGCCTTGGAAATATTAATGTGTTTATAATTGTTTTAGGTTTTCTATATTATATTTACATGGGAATGTTGGCTGTGTTCTGTACCAATGCAATAAATATTTTGGCTGGGATCAATGGGCTAGAAGTTGGACAAGCTGTAATTATTGCCTTGTCCATAATCACTTTTAACATAATTGAACTGAGAGGTGATCAATACAAAGCCCACATATTTTCGTTACATATAATGCTTCCTTACCTAGCTACCAGTTTGGCCTTGTTGAAACATAATTGGTATGTGCAGTTATTTTGAGTATAATATGTTTATTACAAGTAAGCTGTAGAACTAAGTAGTGCATAAGTTAGTGAAGCGACAACATAAGGATATGGAGGGTTTACAATTTGAATTCTGACTAATACTGTGCTTGATGGTTTATCTTCTCTTTTATCTATACAATACATTACAACAAAACTATTATTTTGTGCATCTGCCTTGATGCAAATATTTATGACCATGATGTTATTAATAATTCACTACAATTGCATTCCATACAAGTATAGATATACAAGTGTTTAATTTTATTTAGCTTTCAGTCATCATAATATTATAGTCCTTACTTATCTAAAATTGCAATTATGCTACATCTCAATACTCCAGTTTGCTTAAATGCCCATCATCATTTTGGACTATCTTAGTGTCCACTCACTTCCTGTGGGTTATACTGCTTATATGAGGGCTGTGACTGCTACCCAATGAAATGCAACATCTTTCACTTCTAACTGTCCTAGTAAAAATTGTCAGAGTCACATATCAGAAGTTCATATTAAAAATATCATATATATCACTATTGTATAGTGTAACATGGTATTGTTTATCTTGCAGGTACCCATCAAAGGTGTTTGTAGGTGACACATTTTGTTATGTATCGGGGATGACATTTGCAGTAGTAGGTATATTAAGTCACTTTAGCAAGACTGTTTTATTATTTTTTATACCTCAAATAATTAATTTTTTATATTCTGTTCCTCAATTGTTTCACATAATTCCTTGTCCTCGACATAGGCTCCCAAAGTACAGTGCAGAGACTGATTTGCTTCAAGCCAGTCGAACAGTCATTGCCAAGAAAGATCTAAATTTGTTAAACAAACTAATAATCCAAGTGCTCATGTTACTGCACCTTGTGGACACAATTGAAGATAATGAACAAATAATAATGAATAATTTAACTTTAATAAACCTGTTTTTGATTAAACTTGGATCAACATCTGAACTGAAATTAACAACTAGTTTATTGATATTTCAAGTTCTGTCCACTTGTTTAGCCTTTCTAATACGATATCCTATGGCATCATATTTTTATGATGTTTGAATTGTGCTGTGAATAAGTGTACAGAAAGTAACTTAACCAATTCTTCTTCAACAAACAAGTGCATTAGTGTGTAGTGTGACTGTTATTGTAATATGTAAATTTTCAGCTGGTACTTGCTGCTAATAGCATACCTGAAAATCTCAAATGCTAAGTTGAGCATAGAGCACTTGTATATACTTAGAATATGCTATGTGATTGTAATTGTTGCATACAACTCACGATATTTATAGTGTTGTACATTAAGATTTCACAATTACCACAATTAAACGATAAAATTTCCAATGCCAAATGCGTCTTATTTTAAAATTGTGTAAGAATAACTAGATTTTTGAAAAAAAAAATGGATTTTTAAAATGTTGAATGACAGTTGTGTTACTGAATGGTTTCAGCAATATTGAAACCTTTGGAAAACCTTTCAATAGACTATAATCATTCCATACACTAGCCCCACTAACACAGCAAGTGAACCCTTTTTGGGTGCAACATAAAAGTCATCATCAGTAGGCAGTAATGATATGATAAAATACAGATTTTTATGTGATAATTATGTTAATGTGAGAAAATAAAATAGAAATGGATGTACAGTATACATAAACAAATAAAGATTTAACCTGTTCAGAGAATTAAGCTGTCTATACATTTCATATATTAGAGAATTATTAATTGAAAACTTACTGAATGGTTTAAATAAAAGCAATAATTATATATTCTGTAGATATTTGTATGTAACAATTGTCTTTGGTTTTATTTACACCAAACTATAAAATGTCACAAACTTACAATAACAGCATTTACTATCATTTACATTTAACATCACGGTAATACAATTCATGTGCCCTTTAACCTTATCAATAACTAATGTAACCAGATGTCATACAGGATATTATCTTCGGAATCATTTTCATTGATTATCCTAAGTGTTTTAAGTGTTTGTAAATAAAAAGTTAGTTCTGAAGTGACCACTCCGTGTTGTGGACTGCCATTTGCCACTATGTTCATTTTGATTAACTGCTCTCGTAATTTGTCTTTAAAGTTATCATGTACCTTCATGTAAATAAGTTTGATTTGCTCACTTGGCAAAATATCAATGAGTGCTTTATGTAACTTTATTAAATGTTTAGAAATATTTCTGAATGTCTGAGATGGTACAGGAGGTTTTGCTTCCCAGCCACTCAATTGAGAACTGACTATGTTACTTACAATTAGGCATATCTTATTCTCTATTTCCTTCTTATGGAGTAATAAATCACTCTCAATGCCTTTAAAGCCATGTAATGATAAACCTTTTGAATGCACTTTCTCAAGCAGCCTGATTATTAACGGAAGAAGCCAAAGAATAACTTGTAGAGATCTAGAGACTAATGCAAGATTAGATGTTGTTATTGTCTTTAATCCAGCACTCTGTATTGCACCAGCACCCAGCACTAACTGACAGCACCGAGAATTAAATAATCGGATCAGTTCCAGCATACAATTCACTAAATATTGAACAATATCTGGAGATTGCTTGACTGCATCACAGTATTCAAGTAAAATTTTTATTAATAATTGTACTGTAGAAACAACAGTATAGCTTTCTTTGTTTATAACTAAATATTTTCCATCAGGTTGTCCACTTTCATATTGTAATGTGCCTGGGATATAGCCATTTTCACATATCTTATCAATAACATTTTGCAATTCACAAGGAACATCTGCTATTTTCCACCGTTCAGAGTTAAGAGTTAAAGTAAGCTGAGATCTGCGTTCTGAGTGAAGATTTTGTATATATTTCATAGCAAAGCTTCTGAGTGCTAACTTCATGGAATTGCTGTAATGTCCTGTGATTTCTTCACATCTCATGGAAAAGTTATTTATCAACTCTGACAATTTTGATAACTGGGATAAATCAGAGAATACATAATCTTTATCAGTTCTTGTTACTATAAGGTTAGCACATCGCTCATTGCTGTAGTCAGACAGAGATGTTATGAGTTTTTTAATTTTTTCTTCTATCAATGTTAATTCTTCTTGTGTCCACACCTCCTCACTGCTATTACCTGTTATGTCACTCATTTGACTAATATCAAGTATTAGGTTGCAGAGTGATAATATTCTTTTAAATAAATTAACAATATTAGGTGTAACTCTTTCAAGGAATACTATACCTTCATTACACATAAGCCAAGTATCAGTGTTTGATCCTCTTAGCACAATTTCTGTGTTGCCTTCTCTTTCAGATATAATTTCTATAACAGACTGTTTTATGGTGGCCTGTATTGAAGTCATTGCTTCTGTTTTAAAAATATCAATGAAGTCAAATTCCTTCAACCTGAGAATTCCTGATACAATTGAAACCACTTTTTCCCTTTCTGGAATATCAGTGTAATCTACGGGAGGCCTGTTTAAATCGGACACAATGAATCTGGAGAATTCATTATTTAACATTTTGTGTATTAATCTTTTCATCTCTGTCAATTGTGGTGACAAGTGACGGAAAGCCTGGACCCCCGAAAGGCGAGTTGACAGCACTTTTTGTGTGGAACTGATTAAGTCAAGTGCAGCCACATAGTCAGAGGTGCTGAGCAATAGTTGTATCATAGGCTGTGTTTGCTGTACTGTACCCATTAGCTTAAGAAGCTCATGCACATTACCAAGGTTTTGATTGATTTTTGTAAGACTTATTAAATTTAGTGGATTTTCAGTCAAATTACTCTTTACACCTTTGATATTGTTCCTGGTACCTTGTACCGTTTTGACTGCTCTGGCCATTTGCTCCATTATGGTGTCATGTGAAAGCATGGCATGAAAAAAAGCATCAGACTTCTGAGCCACTTGTTTAGATATTTTCATTTCAATAACATCAAGGTATGTGCTGAGAGTTTCCTGTAAAGATCTTATGACATTACTAGTATCCTGTGCCTCAGAAAGTCCTGGAAACACTTTGCTAAACATTTTAGGATCATTTAATGATAATGATGAACTATAAAATATATTGGGGACTTCACATACATTTTCAACAACTAGGTTAGTTTTAGATTTGAGTGGGATATTCTCCTTTAATTGGCAGTGTCTCCTATATCTTTTAGATATTTTTTTACAATAAGATTCAAAATGCATTAAAGTTATTTCAGGCAGGTAGGGACTAGGATATATTTCTACCTTGTCCACAAAATTGTCACCCCATGTTTTCGTAAAGAAGTTTGACTGTTTTCCTTTATTGGGGTCATTTAGAACGGCTGGTAAATTTTGTGATGATGAATAAAATGTCCAATTTTCTGAATCGCTCCTTGCATACAAATGATATTCCCTAACATGATACTTAAAACCTGCTTTTCTTAAATCACCAAACTGCAGAGCAGAGCATATACCATTCTGTCCATATTGACATAATATAATGGATCCTTCTTTAATGCAGTGTTTTTCGTGTATATGTCTGTAACAATAACAAACAAGTAGCTTTCATATACAAAATAAAGGCATATTTATAAAAGTTTTATAATAACTAACCTTTCAAATTCCGTGGCAGTGCTAAAAAGAAGGCTGGGACAATGTACACAGTTTTGCCAAGTAGGCGTTGCATTACTAGAAGTACACTTGTCCTCCATAACATCTTGTTTTTCTCAATATATTGTGTATTAGAGTATCATAATTTTGAATTTAGTATCATCTGATCCTGTAATCAACTTTTAATGTTTCACATAGAGCCATGATAATGTTAAAATAAACTTATTATACCTCACTGCCGTGTCAAAATGACAGTGACAATGATTACATTTTATGACATTTACGACACCTTGTATGCTTTATTATAGTTATTTCGTTTTTATATATTTTTAATAACTTTATTGATTTGAACTAAGACTTAATCATATTTATGACTTTCTTTCTCTTATTCTTCTCTTCTATTCTATTCTCTTTCATTCCTCTTATTTGATATTTCAAAAAATTATTTGTGTACCTTGTACACTGGGAGAGAGATTTATTCTAGTTGTGAACTCATGTGGGCTGAAGAAAAAACAAAAAAAAAGGAAGTCGTTAGCAAATACATATTATTGACGCACTCTTGTAAACAATAATTATTATCATGTTATTTAAATACTACATGGATGATAAGCGATTTTCATATAAGATTAAAATAATTTGTACTTCATTTTCGTTTCATTCCAGTATTGTTTTACTTAGACGCCTGGATGTTTCTATGTCAAATGGCTTAGTAAGCCGATATTTCAGTACATTGATATTTATTTATTTTATATAATATTTATTTTCATACACCCCTGCCCTGTAACAGTTCTCTGCTGTTTGTTTGACTTCTATCCAAAAGTTTTCTGATAGAGACTGCCTCTTAGCGTTAATACCGCTTTTTGTGTCTTCAAAAAATTTGTGCCTAACTGTATTGTGTTTATCTTTTTTGTATACAATAAAGAATAATTGTATTGTTGTAAATACTATTTTTTGTTACCTTTAGACGATCTTACAATACATAATTCTTATTTTTACCGCTGCTCAGGGAAATTTTTAAATTTTTTTTCTTCGTACTCACATTAATATTACTTTTGTGTCAAATTTTATCCTCCTAGGACTAGTGGTGCTGGCTGTGCATTTATCAATCAATTAGTCAGATATTTCTTCGTAAGTAAGCTCAAAATACATTTTTGGAAGGATTTGTGTATAATTAAGTTCATATTAAGCATGAAATGAATAATTAAGCTACTTTTCAAGTCAATCGGCTCTACAGTTTTAAAGATCCCGCGATAAACATGTCAGTGATATTATGTGTATTATAATATAGGAAAGGAGCAATTAAAGGAATGTAGGTATACTAAAGCCAAATTATCAAATTAAATTTCTGTAGAAAATTAACTAAGAGTGGAAATTTTTGATATACATACCGCAAACATACAATAAATTAAATTAATATAACATTTACTTAATAAATTTAAATAATCAATGTCATATAGTAATAGTACAATAGTCATATTTAGTTATGAAAATTAACTTTATTTCATATAATTTAAATGATCGGCTATGGACGGTTCATAAAATTCCAGGTTTCGTAGTTCTTGTAATTTCAAAGACATCAAAGAGTCTAAAATAGGTTCTGGATACGTCCGTTGTAGTTCCACCTCCTTGGATCCTTGTAAATTACTTTCAGGGGGTATGCGCGAAATGTGCCGCAATTTTACCTGAAGATGTGAAACATTCTGATTTATTTAAATATTAATTACATTCAACAATAATATAAAACAATATATAACAATTTTTATTATAAATGGCTTTATCTTTGCTACTAAACACGTGTTTCGAAGAAATATGCACCTATCATATTTCTACGGCAAACTGTTTGTTTTTTGTTCTATACAAATAGAGATGGTGCAGTTGTACGACATTTCAATTGCTAGACACGTAACCTGTTCAATATTAAAATCTTCAACGCCAATGCTCTCCCAATTGTCTGAATTTTTCGGTATTAATAAAGGTTTTAAGTGATTTACGACTCTGTCTATAAATGGCACACCGTTTCCGAATCCAATGTTATGAAACATTTCTTTTGCCTTCCGGAATAGTTGAGGGTCTTTGCAAGAATAAAACATCACATGTGCTCCAAAAATTAGAGCAACGCTTCTGATAGTAGTGCAAATAACTTTTTTAATTTCGCTATCTGAAAAAAGAGATAAATATAATTTTAAAAATTTTAGACTTTCTAAAATGATTTCAAAATACTAAAACAATTTAAACTGGTATCCAAAGATTATTGTTTAAAAAAAATAATAGTAATTCAAACCTTTATACAAAGTCGTGACAAAACAATCTTTTGTGAAACTTACCGTAATTTTTAAATATGTCATATTTTCCACCCATAATTATCAACTCTTCCGTAGATTGCTCATAACTTTCTGTTATTGATTGAATACAAGTTTCCAGTGTATACCAGATGCTTTTAATTTTACTGAGATCTATTACGATACAGAAGAACGATTTAACATTTCTAGGAATAGAAACCAAAACCTGTTTTAAAATCTCTAATCTTCCACCGTACTCCCAAATGTGACAAATTGTCTTTTCTAAATTCTGTTTTTGCATAGATTTTCGACCAAATGAGTACTCCAAAACCATCGTTTCATGTACAGGATCAGTTTTATCAAGGAAGCCATGTAGAAGCGTAGATTTTCCCTAGACAATAAAGGTATCATAAATTATAATCTTTCTGTTAATAACAATGTTTTCTGTAATAACAAGTCACTATTGTGAAAACGTACCTAGTGGCTATACCATATTATCATCGGAGCACGAGCGCGCTTTCAATTAGTTCTTGCCCGACAGCACTAGTACTCATCAAAAGAATGCACGGATGCTACATAAATGGGTGCAAGAGCAAATACATTAATTTTATATGCGACCGTTTAACAGCTTTATAAACTTCATGGCACGCGAATCTTGTGTTATTGTCATTATTTATATGGAAATTAAATTTCTATGAAGTGCACTTTATACTTTGTTTAGTGCGACATTATTTACAGTATAGCTTAATGCATAACACGGTACTTCATGATATGTTTCACGTATTCTTACCACATATTTGCTTCCAACTAAAAAAATAGTGCGGAAAAGATCTTCATTAGGTTCTAAAATGGATTGTTCTACTAATTCTGTAGCTATTTGGGGTATTGACAACATCATTGTAGAGGAGAGCGCAATTTAATAATTATTTATTTTCTGATTAGAACAAAACGGTACAGCAAAAACAAATAATAACAACCAAACTAGAAACACTATGCCGTGAGTATCCCTTGCCTGGGGGATAGAGGACTGTTGATTTATCTTGTTGCTTGGCAACCATCAAATATTTATATTGGTATATTGTACGTAGATTATGAGAGGCAGGATAAAATGTGTCTATCGACAAAAGAGAGAAAGTAAATGGGCTTAACTATCAGTCTCTTTCTACTCGCACATGCGCAGGTATATAGCGCTCGCGTGAGTTCGTCACTATAGTGAGATAGATAGCGCGATCGTTTTTCTCTTTCTAAATCGTCGGATGTTGCCACTTACAGACAGCCCTATGTCTTCCCTCTTTAAATAAATTAAATTAAAATTTACAATTTTTTTTTATTCATAGCAATACTGGATTCTACAATAATGTTGCAGAATGCAGTCTGCTATTGGGCAAACGTCAAACAAATTAAAACGTATTTTAATATTTTTTTCATGTTTATTACAATACAATACAAAAACACTTTATTCTCTAAATACCACTGCAGCCCTTTCGCTAATAATGCGATCTCTTCCAGATGACATAATGTTCAGAATCCTAATATAAAACAAATATTAAAAGTGGGAGAGGCGTACAAAAATCGTTTTAGACTATATAAATAAAAAAATATTTTAAGGAAGGCTGTGGACGACGTAGAATCTGGTAGTGGAGGACGATGATGAGAATGATCAATAAGAAATAACATCACAGCGAAGTAATCAAAGTAATAGTACTTAAGCTTGTATATTCTGTAT
>DWEC01003720.1:0-10375 GCA_018245735.1 Microceris miodesmiata | reverse complement strand
TCTTATCGTTGCATTGCTCGCGGTGGGACAGTTCAGCAGATCTAGGTTGGCCCAAATGAAGGTAGTACTAAGTCGACTAACAATTTGACGTGGCAAATGAGAATGCAGCCCGCAGAGCTTTAAGCTTAATTTTATAGTTTAGTTGTGTTGGTTGTTGCAAAAGCCACGTGAACTTAGCGGTTATTTGGTAAGTCCTATTATGAAATACAGGTAGATTATTTCGTTATCCGTATCACTTTATTTACGGGTTTAAATTATGAATACGTGGTTTATGAACCAGTTATATCTATCTAACCGGTATGATGAGACTTATACAGATTTTAATGTAGGTTGAGGCCGCCCCTAAAACCTCCATTTACATTGCATCTGATTCTGTTGCTGGAAAACAGCAAATACTTAAGCACAACTATAACTAGCTTTTTCTTTTTGCATCTTGGAAACCTATTAATTAAAAGATATTGCACTATTTTATGATATTCTTTAAACTCCATTTTTTAAAGTAATATAATATACGTCGTCGTCAAATTCCGATAACGCGATTTTTGTACCGCGATCTAAAACCGTCTAGTTTACTAACGAAAAACTATCGGAAAAAGGATCATTCGTGATAGCGATCCTTCCGTAAACTTTCAGCCAGTTAAAACCGACTCGCTCACAAATTTACTTAGCCGGATTAAAACTCGAAGCCGGCGCCAATCGGCGCCGAAATCTACTAACAAACCCCCACTTGGTGAAGCGAAAAATTTAATTCACGGCTTTAATTATCCACAGCACTTCCACACAGCCAATCCTGAAACTTTACGGGATTCGAATTGCTTTTCTCACATTTCGTTTTTAGTACGAAAAAAACGAGGCGCTCTATCACATATAATATTTTGGTTTTACTTTTCACTATTTTGGAGTACATATGTATTTATTTTGGAAAATATTTTGGAACTAAACAATTTTAACTAAATAGAATATGCGTGCATTATTCAAGTGTTCTTTATTACCGAAGCTTTTGATAGGTTTCGATAAATGAACTTCCTAGATGAAGGGATATCGCGTGCTCTTGCAGATCTTTCTTGGATTTGAGTGGGAGTGGTGCGTGTGGAAATGCAATAAATCATACGTTACAAGTTATTCTAGTTTCGTTATACCAATGCTGGAAATCTCTTAGTAACATACAAGCACCGTAAGTCTTATAATATACTCGTGGACATTCCTCAATGATTATTTATTTGTGGAGTAATTGGATGACCAAATTATGTTTAAAAATGTTTCCAGTTCCATGTAATCTAGAAACGCAGAAGCCAAACAAATTAAAAATGAGCTATAGAGAAATCAATAAACACAGCTGTAGCATTCAGTTTCATTAATTATTAAGAACAATACATAATTTTATGTGGTTCCAATTTTAAATTTTTAAAATTATTATTTTAGAATTCCAATTTTGAAATTTGACTGACAGATTACTATTACACAGATTGGCCCAAAGCCATGGGCGATTTATTGATAGTCTGTAGATACAGCAAATAGGTATAAATTATAACTATAAATACGAGTGTTACAATTCAAACCAGTGTTCGGTAGAATATAAATCTGTAACAGCCCACGTGCGCACAATACCATTTCCTGGCCGACAAGCTTTCGCGAAACTGGCCCCACTTACAGCGATTAAAGATAGCACGGAATTTTATAATAATGTTATACAAAACCTCCACTTAAAAGCGAATAATATGAATAGAAAAGAATACGATAGAAATACTTTTAATTCCATCAATGATGCGCTGTTACACACATTAAACACATACTCAAATGTATAAAAGAATTAATTAGCGTCACGATGGAAAGGGCTTAGAATGGTAAGGGAAATCGATTCTATGATATGCAATGGCATATATTAGCTAAATTATGATTAAAATAACGTCTTTATTCCGCGAAGGTTTAGACAGAGGAGATAGTATTCTCCCAAGATTCACCAGTCATGCTTTACGTTCCACGGAATAATGCCCTCGTCCGGATAGAAGTCAAACTTAGAGCACTATACTTGGTTGAACTGAATTATAATTAACACTAATTTTTTTAGCATACTATAGTCGCGGTGCTGTTGCTGGCTGTGAGACCACGACATCATCGTTGCACAATACTTGTTTCAAACAAGTCCGTAATTATTATTATGCTTTTCAACTCATTACGTCACTAAGCTTTGAATAGAGCTTTGTGCCAACTTTCAATTGGCATTGCATTTTCCGTATATCGTGAAAACATGATGCATGAAAATATCAGGTGAGTTTATTCCGTTTTCATAATTCAAATAACATTTTAAGCCATCAATACTGTTAATTGTACTCGTAATTAGGTATTTTATGAGCCCATGTCCATTAGTAGAACAATAGGGGTTGATGTGGTAATGATAATGATAAGAGACCTTATCAGATAGTTTGATAAATATAGTTAAATTTGAAAGAAGTCAACGGCGTGAATGACAGGCGTTTCATATGACAGTGAGTGTCTGACTTTTCCATCTGAATTCGCTTTTCATATGTAACTCAATGTTGTGTTTTCTTTTGTTTCTCTGTGCGATGGTATCGCCCCAAATATTCCCACAAGATCCTACTCTTGACCTCAAACAACGTCAAATCGCTCGAGAATTACTACATAGTCGTATTGATGAGGAAACTTTATCAAGAATTCTCTTTTGCGACGGGAAACTAGCGACAGAATTAACGAAAGACTTAATTAAATCTGCATTCCCTCTCTTTGTTCTCCAGTCGAAATATTTAGGGAGCGATGGTTAGCTTGTAAACTTAGAACGCTTGGCTCTGAGCTATTTGTAAGGTTGCAATTTGTTTCAGTGTTAGGGACTTTAATGTCAGTGATGTCATCCCATGAGGGGCTGATGAATTGCAAAGTTTTATGTGCTGAGATAACGTCTTTGTCAGTTGTAAATAAAGTAGACACTGTGCGATTTATTTAAAGAATCACATCATGACAAAGAACTCTGCTTTGAACTTCGACTTTCTTTAATTACAAATACGGGTGATGTAAATATGGCGAGACTTTGTCGTCATTTGTGAAATATTACATAATTAACATGTATATTGTTCTCCGAGCTTATTAACTGAGTATGTTGTACCAAAATTAAAACAAGTAATTTCGCTTTGGGTTCGTGAAAAGCGAAAAGTTTGTTGTAGGTAATTATTGAACATATAATTTTAAAGTCGGCCAAAAGCTTTCCGGGCAAAAACAACTATTATACATACACCCTATCGTAAGCTATTCGATTTTACCTTTATCATCACCACCCTGTCTCAATTTACTGCTGGACATTGGCCTCCCTTAATGAGCACCACCATGCCCTGGCCCCGGCTGGTTGCATCCAGCTTTTGCTTGCTGCTCTTCGCAGATCGTGAGCTAAACCGACCGGATATTAATATGTACATCTAATATATTACATATATTTCATTTTAAGCTATTAATCCCATAATATCTCAGAAGTTTTCACAAAAATATTACTCATTACATGTTTTAAATAATTATGTGTATCCTCACCGTATTAACGGTTAGAAAATTATTCGTGATAAACAAAACGCTCAAAACGTAGATTGAATTACAATAGTTAAGGATTAGGAAATAAGGTTGGATGAAGGTAAAGATCGATCGTTGAAGGACATTACCATCCCAATTTGAAGATTATTTCCATCACAAAATTGGAGGATCCTGAATAAACAATCTGTGATTCTACATGACGAAATGAAATACCTAAGGACATCAGTAGGAAAAACAATACCCAAATCCGGATTACTGGATATTGGTCTTATCTCACTCTATTGTAATTGGACCTAAAACATCATACACGATCTGCGCAAGCTGAACGTGACCCTAAATGTAACCACATAAGGTGATTTTTCGAATGACGAGGGTTCACCTTCATTTTTCAACTCCGAAAAAACTGAATATCGACAGGTATCTCGATTCGCATACATTTTGCGCCTATCACAAGAAAGGGCTTGACGAGGCTCAAGGTGACCGATAAACTCCAGACGTTTGAAACATTTTCTGCTATGAATGTATGAAACAAGTCAAAAATAAATGTAGTACAATATATTTGGACAGTCTAAGTGTGGTTATGGTACGTAACAAAGAACTAAATATTGTATTTTAAAATCCACATATCTTTTTACAATCGTTTGACATCTGGATATCTTTACAAAATTTTGGCTAATAAACTTCCGAGCATTTGGGATCAAGAACTATATTACTTATAAGGTTTTTCCCTGACCCGTTCTACATGATTATATCTGAATGGGAAGGAGACATTAAAAATTTTAATATAATATTTATCATTATAAAATTTATAAAAGTTATACATATAATTTGGTCATATTGAACCCTCAGTGCTTAAAGACATCTCCCTTTTAGGCAACTCAACATAAGTCTAAGTCATTTTAAAGCCTTCACCGTAGCAGTAATAATTATCAGCCGACCTACTGAAATAACTATGAAATGACGTAATAAAAACGCATTGCTATCTAAACGCATAACGTTTAACGGAAATGTATCCGGACAACACTGAGCCATAAACGAACCTATAAAACTGTTTTATGGACCTCATGCTCGTCAGATATTGGTCTGCAAGATCCACAAACCTTGGTTCCATTTTGGTATTCAAGGATAAAACTGGTACATCTAATTAAGCTGGTAAATCGTTTTTCGCATGTTGCTGTTGATGTTGCTGGTAAAAATGAGAAAGATTTAATTGCTGCTGTGGCGAAAGAAAAGATCGTGATAAATAGGTTTATCTATGGTCTTAGGCTCTCTAAGGCGTATAAATACGCTAATCCTTCAGTAGACAATTCCTTTAACCCTTTTAATTTTGAGAGGACACTAATGTCTAGCGTTGTAACGATCAGGGTCGATAATGATGATGATGAGAGCGTTGTGAACCACTCTGTAAATATTCCACATAAAATACCTCAAAATGAAGACGACAGTGTTCAACAATTAGACTTCAAACATCAAACTTGAATGAAACAAAGCCAGACAGAATAAATTTGAACGATCGTTTTGTAACCGCGTAAACAATAGCGAAACACCTACGGCCGGGAGAAAGTTAGCCAATTGTAATTCATTGCAGCCTGAATTTTAATCCAATGACAAATTTGTTACTAATTTACATTGTTTAATTTAAGATTATTCAAATTGCTGTGCGAAGTTTTATATTTAAAGGTGACATTTGAATAAATACTGATTAATTACTAAGTCGTTGGTCAAATGTTTTCAAACAAAAATATAAAATTACGCTTAGATAATTCAATTTAATCCATTAGCTTATGGACGTTCACAGTTGAACATAGACAACTCCAAACTGGCATTACTTCCTGCCTTTTTACATTTCTGATACTAAAAATAATTCCTCATTTATAAACCAGTTTCTTTCCATATTTACGCTACTACGTTTCTTTCCATATTTATTTATAGTTTACGCTTCTCTCTCATGAAGAACATAAACCTCTTGCTAAAAATATTTCAGTGCACTTTTATCATATATTATCATATTATATTATTGCTTTTAACAAATTACAACATCTGAATAAAACAATATGTCTCCACGAACAGTAGTGACACTTTACATAATTCGTTTGTGACGATAATATCACTTTGTGGTCTCGCAAGTCGTTAAAACATTAGCAAGCTGCGAAGAGAATTAAATTCACGACATTAGCGCCTTTGAATGTATCCGATTAACAAATGAATGTGGCCCATGAGTCAACGTATTCGTGTTTTAAATTAGTACTTGTCTTATGACCTCCACCATCTTTGTCTCCGAATGAGGGAACCCAAGGGTATTCTCGTAGGCCAAACAGGGAATGCAAATTTTTACTCACCTTAAAAAATATTAGGGAAGATTCATAAATGTGTACTTTTTCTCGTAATATTTACTTTCAAAGGTACACGAAGTAAAGTTTAGTAAAATTAAAGGTGCATGCCGGAGATTCTAAATCCAAACCTTTCAAACGACTTACGAAGCAATGATCACTGCTTTAATCAGTTATAAATATTTGAGTTACTGAAAGTTAATTTTTTGTTCACCATTAGTCTTGAAATAGATTTCGTGTCACCAAAATCCTCCACAGTAAAGATAATGTAATTTAACAAAATTTTGAAATTTGCGTAAATATGGGCAAACTTTATTAGCGTGACCATTTTCAATTATCTATTTGTAGACAGCAACACAATTTTCTAATCATAATAATATAATTTTTGTGTCAGAGCATTTCAGTCAGTGACCGATGCGAAGGTTGAATGTACTGAGAAGTCCGACATAAAGCCCCACGTCAACAAAAGCTTACGACAAATACATCGCAAATTATCTTTCAAGAAGCTCATTAGATATAAAATAAAGCAAGCAATGAATGCCATAAATTATGTTTTCTCGTCGTCACAATATAACAAGGGAAGAGTAATCAAATCGCTGGTCACGTTTGGCGAAGTTGTTGCTATTGTTATAATTCCTTTGTTCAATACAGGATTTTGAACAACACAATTCGTTCCCAAATCATTGCTTGCTCATAAATCTATTATAAAGATTTCCACGCAATTGCTTTAAGAAAAATTATCAAGTTATTGAAATCAATACTATGTCCATTTATATTGTAGATTTAGATCCCATAACACACACTTTTCCGTTTTGTATTTATATATAGTTTTCAAGATTCCATGCTAATTATAAATTATAATGAATGTCATCATTACTAAGGTTAATTATAATTAATTATTCGTATAGAAGACAACGTCGGGAAGTAACCCATGAAAACGTGCCAAAATCATTGTATTGTTATATAAATTATTTTAAAATCAACCTTTTGCTTAATCATTTGTTTTCCACAATTGTAAAATAAGACACAAAAAAGAATGATGCAATAAACCCAGATAGCAGTTCTTAACACCCATTAATCGAAAACGATATGTAAGGCAAGCAATCTCTACCGAATCCCTTGAGTTTTAATAAATGTAATCCGGTCGAAGCCAGTTCAATCCGGCGATAACCAGTATGCAGTAGAATTCAGTCGCTAGTGGAGTGTCTCTGGGGATTGCGCCGGCTGGAATCCCACATGTTGTGAATGCCTCTCTATTTGAGTTGGGATATGTTAAGTTCATGATACCGTATTGAGGACGGCATGCGATTGGAAGCGTTTCAGCTGGAGTGTGCTTTAGAAATTTCCAGAGCACTGACTGGTGAGGTGAGTATTGTGCTTGTGCCATTGTGCCCGACATATGAATCCCTGGTCTATTTTAGTTAACTACCAGTTCAGTGAAACGGAATGATCTTGAACGACATTTCGCATATCGTTCAAGCAACTACATTTATGACTTAAAGCATACTGACCTAGATATGAATATATTTCTTCTATATTTTGTTTGTTAATTCTAATTCGTATTTTAATCTTTACAAATCTTTTCATATTCCAAAATGGATTCCTTACGTTTTCTGTTTACTATAAATTTCAAGATCGTTGAAAGATCACAAAATGCGTCCTATGGAATTTAAATTAAAGTTATACTTTAGACTTTCGAGGATTTAAACATAGTCTTTTAGCCAGAAAATGTAAGAAAGTGTAAGAAAGACCGCCGATGATTCTAAGACTTGGACAGAATTCGAAAAAGAATACGAACAAACTGCTGGATTCTAATAAACTGTATATCTATATAGATACTAAAGGGTTAAATATAATTTATATCAGTGGCAATAGGCTCACCATCTATGTATTCCATGTGGATCGCAAACGTAATTAGTAAAACGCGAGAGTACACTGCACTCCTCAGCTTACCCCTTCGGTGATTACAGGCGTGGTCACATTTTTTTCGTGTATCAGTAAATCTTCAAAGCCTGGTAAACAGTTGCATCATTGGATTTCTCTGTTAAAATTTAATTTCAATTGAAACGGAGTCCCGACCGAAAACTTAAAATCTGGCAACGTTCGGTCAACAATATATTTACTAGTGCGTCTAACAATAAATTACCATGTGTCTGTCTGCTACATTCATTTCCTTTTCCTCGCAATGACGCGACCTCCATACAATGGACATAATAGGAAATGACATCACACTGTGTGCGCATAATATAAATCACGCTGTGATTGGGTGTGATGACCTACGAGACGTGACCGCTCGATTACATATCATCTACATAAAGTGTACACATGTATATAACGCATACTTAACGTGTAAAATGTACGTGTGTGCGCGCTGCTAATGGTAAAAAAGTCTTCAAGAGATTCGAAAACAGAAAAATTACATTTTTAAAGATTTCAAAATTCTCTATTACGAGTGTCATTTTACTCTATCATCCTCATTAATATCATCAAGAGCTTCTCATCCAGAACTTATATTTTATACCACGTAAGGGACCTGACATGAAGATATTGTAATAATATATTATAATAAATCATTGTAATATTTACAACAGTGACGGCTTGAGTCTTACAGAGTATTCTGCCAGAAGTTGCCTCTATAAAATGTTTTTTTAGACAACGTCGAACAAGGAAAGTTGTAATCACATTTTTAATCAAAACTTGCGGCCAGCGCCACCAGGTGGTGCATTTATTATAAGAAGTCTAGAAAAATCTTATTTCACATTGATGTAGACATATCCAGATGGTGATTGTGCTAGAGGATTAGGTAATGTTAAATTAAATTATAAATACGGTCAACAAGGAATCGACCTATTTTCATTTCGTATTATCACAAGAGAAAGTTACTATGAACCCTTCCTAATACACAGTGATTACTCTAGTTAGATCGACATATCGAAATAAGAAATAGGTCTTTTGTAAAATTCATCGAAATATTTTAATTCGTCGCATAAAAATCGCAACGATGTTGGTATAGTGACATCATAAAGATTTCAATTAAAATAACACCCAACACACACATACACTTATAGATACACACATGCACGCACCCATACACACGCTCGTACACACACACACACACACGTGTGCGCACATGGGAGCACGCGTTCACGCTAATACATAAAAAAAAGCTTGAAAATTTCAGTGATACTATTTTACCATAGATTTCTATAAATTAACTTTAACGTTATTTTCCCGTGTCAGCGACCTTTTGATCGTCCCACTCGCGTCACAGAACATAAACTGTGTTTATTCTCGTATTCACGTACGCCATCTGTCAAATACGTAAACCATTAATCCAAGTGGGATATGAATGAATGTCGTCCATTAGGCAGAAAAATGAAGCAAGCCGAAAAAAACAACATTTCTTGCGGCTTTCAGACACTTTGAGTGAAGTCGTTTGATAATATATTTATTTATATTTGTTATAAGATACTATTATAATGTGTTTTGATATAACGCGCCTTTGTTACTGTGCGTTTATTTATTTCATACAATTGTTTACATAGTACGCTTATATAAAAGGAAACTCCCCATAAACAGCAGAACTTATATATCTAGGTACCTCGTATATAATATATGCAGATCTGAGCTGGTAACCAATAGTATAGAAATATGACTGTCTTCATGTTCATCTTTAATCCTTATATTATTTTCTGGAAGATACTCTCCTCACAGGATGAAAAGCATAAAGATCACAAGCTGCCATACCAAATAAAGATGAGCCGGTATACTGAACACATCATAGAGAAGAGAACGTTGTGGAATGTTCTAGAATGTGTAACGTTTTTCACTATATATCCCTTAACCGTTAATCAAGTGACAACATACTTTAGAAAGGTACATTTATAAAATAAGAATAGACAGGATTTGAACCCCGGCCCCAAGGTTGAGAAACTGGAATATGAAACCATTAAGCTATCACCACCATAATACTTAATAGTTGAGCACGCTATTATCGGACGATGAGTCTAATGAGGTCGCGTTATACACATTACCAACATGTCATTTGCAGCTAAAGCGCCGAGGAATTGATAATTAATTTATATTATAATATTATTTTATCATGTTATTTCTACAATGTGTTGAAAATATTAATTAATTATCTTGGTATGGTATTAAATTGGTCTGCTGATATCAAGTCATCATTTCGGTTAGTAGACTTTTCTTAATCTTAAATTCTTATCTTATTCTTATGTAAAAGTATCTATTGCAATTATACTAAATTTTGCTCGTTGTTGCTCTCTGCTTACACTGTAAGAAACTTGGCGTGACGGTATTACAATGACAATAATAATAACAGATACATTGGTAAAAAGAAACGTTTTAAAATAGATTTATTCTCCTAAGATATATTTTAGCTGCGAAAATCCCCATCAAGGTACAAGACGCTATGGGAATAAACTTTTCCTATAAGTTCCGTATATCCGATCTCAGTTCCCTCGGGACGGAGTTCGAGTGGAGGAAGCTTCGTGTTG
>DWEC01003719.1:0-10375 GCA_018245735.1 Microceris miodesmiata | reverse complement strand
ATACATGTAACATTTACAATGTTATTTACGTGTACCCACAACATTTATGTTTTACTAGGAGGTACCGCCCGCTCCGCCATTACACTTGGGTTCACAGCTTGGTTGTCGAATTGAACATTGTTAGGCATAGTATAATAGTATTTTGTTGTTCATCATCATCATTATCATCACATCAGCGTTTACCGTTCCACTGGTGGACATAGGCCTTTCTCATGGTGTGGCCACAACACCTGATCAGGTGCTTGTGCACCGGCTGTGCAGCTTGTGCACAGCCTCAAAAGGGAAGCCTTGGGCTACGAGATCATTTAAGATGTCCTCGTTGGGGAGTTCGTGGGGAAGGCCGCGTAATACGGCACAGAGTTTAAGCTCTTACGGGAGAGCGTAAGTGTGATAAGGGATGCGGTTTGTCGTCAACAGCTGGGTCGGCGATCTAAAATCGTCCGTTGTTGGGACGATTATTTTGATCGCCTCGCCAGTGCTGGAGGTTTTGGTGTAGTGCGCCTTTTTATCGGTGCACAGTTTGGAGACTACACCCCACTTGGCCTTATCCCTGAGGAATACAGGTGGCGAGGTCTTGTTGGTGGGCATGATGGGGTTGCAACGGTTAGCTGGTTTACCCATTGGAGCGGTGGGGACTGAGATGTCTAAGGACATGGTGGGACGGGCGCGACGGCAGCGGAAGCCGAGGTGGAGGGGGATGGCAGGCGGTCTGCCTCCTGTTTCTTAGAAGCACGCTATATGAGGCGCTTCTTTTTCCCTACTAGGGACTACGTGCGGACTTAGCGATCGAAACGGTGCAGTAAGCGATAAACTCGACTGAACCGGATGGACGCTAGGGCCGAACTGATTGACATATTTGACCACTTCATATTTTATACGTAAATTTGCTTGTTCTACTGCAGGCAGTTCTGGCTCCCTTGGCGCTGGAGACTTTGATGGCGCTGCGCAGCCGTAGTGCTGAACTGATATACGCAGAGCAGCTCCTCCGGCTAATCGTGCAGGCCATCCTCCTCACCACGCCCGTCGGATTCCTCCTCGCGAACAACCTGGGGCCCAGGTTACTGCATAGTAACAAAAAGGACGATGAAAAATGTAAGTAACCTTTTTTTAGTACAGGCCAGCACTCGCCCACAGCCTCGCCTCACGGAGAGTCACGATGTACCTGCGGTGCTGGTTGCAGACTGAATGCAAGTAATAAATCATAATAATAATCTCCAACAATAAACAAATGACTGTAATATAATGATTGATATTGTAATTAGTACGAGTTAAAATCAAAACTTTAAAGTTACTTTTGCTATAATTAACTATGTGTAAAAAAGTATTTTCAGTGACCAACGAACATGAACACTGCACGAAATAAATATTATTCTTTGTGAATAGAGCATGGTGTTATTATTATTATTAACTATCTCGGGACATCTCCACACATGGGCATTTGCTCCCAAAGTAATCTTTAAAAGAGCCTGTTTTATGTTAACCAGAAGACTGATAAAGTATATAATATATGTAAACTTAAGTAGATATTTTTCGCATCCTGACACAGAATAAACACATGGTGACCATTGAGAATCATCTCATCATACTAAAATTTGTTGGGATTCGAACACAATCAGATAGACTAAACACTAGACCACCGGCCGTACTAATAAACCTATTCAAAGTCAAATTAATTATGTTTTTAATAATACTTCAATTAGTGTTGCATAAGATGATATATATGGTTGTTCAATAATATTACAACATAAATATGTACACACATACTATATACAATGTATTTATATTTACAATAATTATTTTTTATAATAACAGATAACATTAAAAAATATTTGCGGTATTCTTGGTAGTGGTGATAAGATAAACATATTATGCATGAAATTAAAAGAAAACCACATCTTTACAATTTATTATACAGTTGGGAGAATCTTAGGTAACCGTCCAAAGTATAGGTCCAATAAGACGTCTGCAGATTATTAAGATGCAAAATGCTTTAAAATGCAAATGTCCTTTGCTAATAGAACTACATTACTAACATTATTATTCTTGTCTTTACTATACAGCTGCTGTCTGCTGCTGGCACACTATAACCTCAATTGTCGTTCAGATAGGAAATCTATGTAAAACAGTGGAATGATATAAGGGTTGATGATGATGATGAAACGAGACGGCACAAAAACAATGTACACAAATTATGTTCTTTTAATTTTTGGTCTTTTTCTTACAGTTTCTGAACCAACAGCGCAGAAAAAACAATCTATGGAATTCCGTGGCTCGATCGATGAGGACATACGATTGTAAATGTCGAACATTCCGTATTTAAAAATCAGTTAAAAACGAATGAATCATAAACTTTATAAGTAATGCTGTTAAAAATAAATCAAAGACGATATACGAAATACTAAAGTAGGTAAACAAATTAGTACAAGCCTAACACTAAATACCTATCAATAAATACCTACTTCAAAAACATGTCATATTTTCTGTTATCAGTAATTTAGTTTACAATTCTGAATTACGGGGAGTCAGTAATTTAATATTTCGCAAAATTGGAATTCTGTTTATAACATTTTCTAAATGAGATTTTGTGTCCAACCTGCACACATACATACATATATAATTTGAGCCTTTTTATTTTTGCTCTAACATACATACGTGTTAAACGATAGGTGGAGTACGTTAAGCATTACGCAATGATGTTGGAATGTTAGCAAATAGTATGTAAAAGAGTTTTAAATAAAAAATGCTGTTAATTATATAAATATGTATTACGTAAACTCCAACTATTTATTCTAGCATATTTTTTTTTTTTCTTATACTAACTTGATTGTTTATTTTCCTTATAGAAAATAATCGCGTGTATCTGTGAATATATGAGTGTGTGGTCTGTATTGTTTCTGTCTTAGGAAGACTAGGAATAAAAGTTTAATGAGATTATCAGTACTTTTAATCTATAATGTAACTATCATAGATATAAACACATCTGAACTTTTTCGTCTCTCAATTTTGGTAGTGTGTAACAAAAAACTCATATCGTCTTATATTTTCAAAAGACGTGGATATCTTACTAACACATATTATTATACTGCATCAGACGACAGCTATACACGACAGCTAAAAAATGCATTTTGGACGCAGTTTTTACGTATTTGACATAGCTGCAACGAAACTGGAAACCGACTATGCAGTCTATTTGCGGTCGGTGTGCAGTTTCTATGATGTTTTTGCATTTCGCCATCGGTTAATGCCTCATATATGTACGTGATGTTGCCATGCCCGAAAGTAATATTTGCAACAAGCTTTAGTCACTTCCAAGTGATGTAGTGAGTACTTTATAAATATTAATAACTAATATTTATGCTTAAACTATGTCTTATCAGTATTATTATTTAAATTAAATAATTGTATTCATTTTCATAGAAATATATTTGCGGGAGATTTCTACAGGTTTTTAATGATACTGAAATTTAGACCAGTGCCAAAAATCCTGGATGCCTAGAACTGGATGCTTTAAGTTTAAACTATCGTTTGCCCCATAGTATTTCGTAACTAATTTCAAAATATCAAAATAAAAATGAATCGTTTACTCCTAATCCAGTTTCGTCAAGAGATTAATAAATTAAATCGAGGATGATCATAATATCAACAATGTTTTTCTTTAAATATTTAAAATGTTGAGCGAAGTCGATTATCTCCACATGTGTAATTCACTTAGCAATAAAACTTCAACAAAACTTGTTTGGAAACCAATATATGTAGAGTAATAGAAAGGCAAAATAAATTCATTGTCTTAGTTACATTTTATTTTATTTCGATCTATATTTTATAGTACCCTGACAACAATGGTTATGACCTACACTAAACGAAAGTACAGTATTACAGCATGTTGTTTTTAAGACTAGATCATTCATTTAGTAAATATTAGGAGACTAGTGGGGTCAAACCAATAGATCTTCTTAGTGTCTATTTGTTAGGCTTAAATTGAATTTTTATACAGTAATGACTTAAAGTATTAGTAGTGTAGATGTCATTCCGTACTTAGGCTGAGAGACTGAATAAGAACTTCTGCAGTAAGTGTCTCCATTGTAACTATGCTTTGTCATGTAAAAGAAATGCTCGATTTACTGCAAATTTTCAATTGTTAAATTAGGTTAAAATAAAGATTCAAATTAATGGGTGAGGTAGAAATGTAGATCTTGTTATCTTGAATATGGCTGTATGTCTAACTAATTTTTAACAAAAATCCAACTTACTCTTACTATGATATTGATGACAAATTTGTATACCAATAATATACACCAATATTCATTTGCAGTTTCCATTATAATGTACCTTGATATTGTTTTAACAACAGTATTACACATTCATTGCTTGCTATGTATTTGGACTGTTAAACATTACTCTTATGCTGTTACTAACTGTTTATGTATATACTAAAATCCAGTAAATCATGTATAACATGGTAACAATGATAATTATATTTGTAACTTGGCCACCATTATTCACAGTCAAGTCTTTTGTTTATTGGGAAAAATATTATGGTGTAATTAAATATCTGCAAATATTAATTGAAAAAATTATGTTTCTTTGATATAATTTTTTGTAACTTCCTATAAATGTTATCAACCCATTGTTTGAATAAATACTATCTCTTAAGAACATAAATAGATAACTCGTAAATATAAACCAAATGGTTTTTATCTACTTTCATAATATATTTCTTAAATTTTATATCTGTATCATCCTCGTAGACAACAAGCACATCAGAACTTACTGATATCTGGTAGATAAGGTGTGAGAATGATAATATGCAGAGTAGTGTCAAATGTGTAGATTATACATCATTTACACTTGCCATCTACTTACAATGAAGCTAATGTTATTGGTTTAACTTTTTCAAAGCATAGCTGTGACTGTTGGAACAAGAAGCATGA
Organism: Microceris miodesmiata; assembly: GCA_018245735.1. NCBI lineage: Eukaryota > Metazoa > Arthropoda > Insecta > Lepidoptera > Hesperiidae > Microceris > Microceris miodesmiata. Next base: position 5,444 of record DWEC01003719.1, on the reverse strand, counting down.
GTACAGATGCTACCCCCCCTCCGAGTGCGAAAGAAAAACTTAAAAATGCTGTGAAAGAGTATGGTTCAACAGTAATTGCATTTCATGTTACAATATCTTTGTTGTCTCTCGGAGGATGTTATGCTCTTGTGTCTAGGTATGTTTATATATATAATGTGATTTAATATATTTGCGATATTAATTTAAAAAATCCTAGTTCATCACTAAAATTTCATATGATTTGCTTTTAAACTATCATCTAACTATAATCAAGCCTCTCAAATATATATTTTCATAGTTTTATTTATGTTTTTAATGGGTAAGGTACCATGTGGGTAAGGTACCAATGCATTGCTTAATAATTTCTTAAATTAATGTATTTAACCCCAATAATCAATTTGGTTTAAATCAGTGTGAAAGGCAGGCTGCTCTTTTTATTAAAGTAGCAATGTCAATATTTTATTTAAATGGCTTTTAGGTAAAGACTAAGGATTATATTTGGTTAAATATTGGATTGTTATAACTTCTTGCTTCCTTGATAGCTACAACCATATAATAGTTTTGTTAATAACTCATGATTCTGCATTAGTATATAAATTTTGTGTTGATTTTTTTTTCAGTGGAGTAGATGTGATAGCTATTTTGAAATATTTGAATGTTGGTGAAGGAACATTGTCAAAAATAGCTGGAAGCAATGCAGGAACATTTGTCTTAGCATATGGGGTGCATAAAATATTTGCACCTGTACGTATAGCCATTACACTAACAGTTACACCATTTTTAGTCAGATATTTAAGAAGAATTGGAATTTTGAAAGGTAATGTAAGTAGTGACAGCCCTACCACATAAGTAAGAGAAATATTTTTAATCTATATTTTCAGAAAGTTCTTCTATAGGTTAGTGTATATCAAAAAAATTAAAAACGATTCATTATCATTATTGTATAAAATACAGTGCACTGTTAATAATATTTTTGATGATGAAAAGTTTCAATTTGTTGGTATTAATTCCTAATTATTTTAATAATTTTTATTTAGAATAAGCAGAAATTCCCTTACATAATGTGGTTAAATGTGAAAAGTATCTAGGACTTTAATCCTTTAACCGCTAGAATTGGTTTAATCCAACATATGCCGCTTCCATATCGCCCAGGTTGAATATCTACAAAAACTTTGTTTTGTGTAATTGGTTTGTATAGTGATATTTGTGTAAATTGTATTCTATTCGCATATAGTCTGTTGTGGAATCAAAATCTATGAATATTAGGTAGTTAGTGGATTCGTTAAACAGGGTATAGTTTTTCAAGAATGATACCACTCTCACTATGGACTGGCGTAGCTTTCGAGAAATACCATTCTGTTGTCACATCATCAGCCTGTCGAAATTCACTGCTGGATATAGGCCTTCCCTGAGAGATTTTTGCCCATGATAACCTAAGCTGGGGTAAGCGAATTATTGCGCTGTCCAACCATGGGGTCAGGAGATGTATTCTTTCGCCGCCCCGACACGGATTACTAACTTAGTATCAACAGGTGACTCGACTATATGATCCCCCAAGAAACTTTCTACCAGAACGCTAGAATGCTACCATGGAACTACCACCACCTGCTCAAAATTCCTGCAGATCCATTCTAATGTTATTATAGTTTTATATAAAAACTGACATTAAAAGATACACTGTGACAAACGACCAATTGCAATTACCCCGAAATTCTATTAATTAATAGTCAAAAAATATTCCAACTTAGATAAATATATATTAGTGTATGTATAAATATGTATGTTATATAAATATGTACATATATATTATAGTCAAGCGCCCACCTGCCATGATGAAAACTGGAACAGAGTTAAAGATTTATAAAAGGAAAATGTGATCTAGAACATTTTTCTATACGGCTGACATGACGACCAATATAGCAATCGATAATATAGATCGTGTTATGTGTTTTGTATTATTATTTAATTTCTTGGAGAGTTCGTTTTTATTTTTATTTAGTGTGTGTGTGTTATTTTTATTTTTATTTCGTGTTCGTTTTTATTTAGTTTTTATTTAATATTTATGAAGTATTGTGCGGGCAATGATAAATTATTATAAGTACTACGTGGTCTGAAAAGATTCCGACCTCAACACGAAGATGGCGTCATTCGTTAACAAGTCACTGAATTTTTTTGTTGTTCATCTGTTGACAGTTACTCACCAAGTTTCAGCTACTTGACGCGAAATTGTTATTTATAACAGTCGTTTGAGCGAGTTGATGCGAGTCTTTTTATGAAAATGGACAAAATCGAGTATCGAGCTGTCATTAAATATTTGTTTTTGAAAGGCAATACGCCTACGCAAATCAACGATGAGTTGGATTCTGTATATGGGGACGCTGCACCATCATTTACTACAGTGCAATTTTGAGCAGTTGAATTTAAACGTGGCCGTAAAAGTTTGGGAGACGATGAACTTTCGGGACGTCCAAAAATTGCAAATACCTATGAAAACATCGCCAAAGTTCACCGAATTGTGCTAAATGACCGCCGAAATAAAGTGAGAGAGATAGCAGAGGTTATGAACATGTCAAAAGAACGTGTTTGTTACTAATTAAATCAACATTTGGTCATGGGAAAGAAGTCCGCGCGTTGGGTGCCGCATTTGTTCATGTTAGACCAAAAACGTGTTCGAATGAACATTCTCAATGCGTTGTTGGCGCAATTTAAGTGCAATAAATCCGAGTTTTGGCGCCGATTAATTACTGTAAATGAAACTTGGATACACTATTATACGTCCGAAACAAAAACGCAGTCCAAAAAGTGGACTGCAAAGGGGAAACCGGCTCCAAAAACTGTTTTTTCGGCTGGGAAAATGATGGCGACTGCTTTTTGAGATAGTCATGGAATTATTTTAATCGATTATCTTCAATAAGGAAAAATCATTATAGGAAAAGAAAATCATTATCGTACTACTCATCTTTAATTGACAAGCTGAAGGCAAAGCTCGCGGAAAAACGAACACATTTGCAGAAAAAAAAACTTGTTTCATCAAGACAACGCGCCGTCTCACACCTCAGCGGTCGCCATAACGAAAATCCACGAGTTACAGTTTGAACTGCTTGACATCCACCTTACTCCCCAGATCTAGCCCCAAGATACTTGTTTTTGGTTGCCTCATTTAAAAAATGCGCTCGGAGATAGAAATTTCTATTAAATGAAGAGGACCTTCGTGAACAATTATTTTACAAAGAAAAACGCCGAGTACTATTTAGACGAATTACAGAGATGGGAGCATCGCTGGGAGAAGTGTGTAGAGTTACAAGGAGACCATGTTAAAAAATAAAAAAAAAATCTGAAAAAAAAAATCTTGTATTTTTGTTAGGTCGGAAACTTTTCAGACCCATAGTATCTTTAAATGGCAGGTTTGGTCGGATAAAGTCGGCCGTCTTTTTTGGCAAAAGTTTCATTAATAAAATTATGTACACAGTGTAAAATACCACGTGTTAAATAATTTTTATATAAGCAAATCTTAACTGTGGCGTAGGACTGAGAGCTCACATTATTAATTAGTTAATATTTTATTACACAAAAATGGTCCACTATTTTATCTCTTGTCGTATTGTAGTTTTGATAAAAGTACAAAAAGCAATGCCGGGTTACGCAAACCTGTTTATCACAGGCATTTATTTCTTTATTTTGTAATGAGTCTGGCTCTGTCTGGCGCTGGACAATTGAAATTTAACAAAGCGGTTAAAGGGTTAAACGTGTTTTTGAAAAAATGTACGGAGAAAAAAACATCGGCTTCCTTTGTATTACAGAAAACAATATTTTTATTATTTATAAAACTATAAAACTCCATGCGTGTAGTAGCTTTTCGTGAGTCGTCCATAGATGACCGTTAAAAGACGTCCAAGGATCTTATATCGGCAAATTTGTTCGCAATCGGCAACCGTTTGCAACCTCTTCACCAAATGGCCAAAATATTAGTACTACTCCATGGTGTAAGACAACCAGCACGATTACGAATTAATGGATTTGAGCAAAAGGATTCTGTAATTTTCTTTTCACTTTCAGAACGATCTGTATTTAATGTTTTATTTTATACATAGTATTTAATATATTTAACGTTATGGAAATTTTATAGGCGTTTATTACTTACCTAAAAAAACGTAAACTACGAAATTGATATTATTATATTCTTACTTACTTTAATAACCCGCAGGCGCTGGCAGGAGGATGTAAGCAAATAAGTAGAAACAAATTAAGACTTTTTTTTATTAAATCGTTGTTTGAATGAATGTATTCAAATACCCCCGATTTCACTTCACATTCTGATTTTTTATAAAGATTTAATGTCTTATTTTAAATACATAGGTACCTTCTTATAATTATGAGAAAATATTATATTTTATCAATTGATAGTCATTGTGTTCAGATACGTCTCCTGAAAAATAATTTAGTACGCCCATCCTACAACCCGTTATCTTTTGTAACAGATTATGTCATAACTATTGTGAATGCTTTACTGCATCTCAGCTTAAATGTAACAAATGTGTTTAATTAAAATATGGTTTTGGATAAAACTGCTTTTATTTGTACCGTATTTAGGTTTTATGATTTTACGTACGAATCATCATCATCATCATCAGCCTTTGGATGTCCACCGCTGTACATGTCTCTATTATGGACGCCACTCCTTCAAGACCTGGGCCTTACGAATCCAGTAGCATCCCGCTACTTTCTTCAGGTCGTCAGACCACTTTTTAGGAGGGCGATCTACATTCCTTACGAGTCGAGTCGGGCCCGCAACTAGCTGACCATTCTTCTTCCACAAGCGCAGTCTCTCGACGAGCTATAGAGAGGGCTACTCTGGAAATTTGTCTATGCAGAATTCGGAACGATAAAATCCGTAGACTTACGAATAAATAACTGAAAACATTAACTGTGTCTAAAATATTATAATTTTATTGAAATAAAATAACTGTTAAAATTTAGATGAATGTAGATAATTTATATTGTAGGTGCTCGAATAATATTCACAAAAGTAAGATCATTGACCTAGTAATTAATTTCCGTTAATCATATTTAGACCTGTCCTGTCAGGTCTAAATATCATTAACAAGCCGAGGACAGGGCGCGATGGCGCTCATTGGGGAGGCCTATGTCCAGCAGTGGACTGCAATAGGCTGATGATGATAATGATAGGGGAAAATTAAAAGTTAATGCATATTATATTGTACTGCAAAATAAGAATTTTAATCGATAACAGTAGATAGTAGAAAGGTATACATACCCCCTTACGCCCTTTCTTCTATATTGTTAGCTGCCTTATTGACGAGTATCCTTATGCCACCCTGAGATGTTTGGTCGCCTTCGCGGTAGTATAAAAGGTGGCCCGAGTCTAGGGTGATGGTGTCCTCCCCCTCTCTACGGACTTCACACAACCCCAGGACATGCCACCTAATGTTCTCCAGTTCCACTTC
>DWEC01003718.1:0-10375 GCA_018245735.1 Microceris miodesmiata | reverse complement strand
CAAACCCACCTACATACATAAACACAAACACACACACAAGCACGCTAGCATAGTCACTAATACACATTAGAATATTCTGAAAATTGTTTATTTGCCTTAGTGTTACGGTTCATTTACCTACATGTAAATTAAGATTATAAAATGAAAATCCGTCATTGGCTTTATGTACATTTATAACATATGTATTGTTATTTTCTAAGAGCTGTGGATTTATGTATAATAAATAAATAAAATAAAATAAATACACGTACCTCAATAAAAAGTGAGCAAGGTCCCCGACAATAGGAGGATAAAATAAAAACCTAAACGAACGAAGAGCCGTCTGAGGTAACAACCACTGATTTCTAATACAAAGACGTATAACAAAATATCTCGTGTATAATTAATTCATAGTTAATCCGTGTATCTTGAAGCGTGAACGTCAATTTAAATCTTTCGAGGGCTTTCGCAGTCGAGCCGGATCAAGAGCTTTAGTTGCCATTTGACTTCAAATTTAAATGTAAAGTGACGTATCGGCTTATCTCTGAATTAAAAATATACAGTATCTTGTTACCTTTAATTTAGAAGATCATTTTATTGTGTCAATAGAAATATTTATGCACGCGTAGTAATATTCTATAGCATTATGTTTTTTATTAGTATTATTACATTATATCCTCCAACCAGGTCTGTTTCGGAGTAGGCAGAAAACAATGTATGAATATCAACGGTGTTTAACAATAATAAGTACATACTGCAACATGGCTAACTTTATTCGAATGTGTTATTTAAAAGAGTGCTGGGAGTTTTTTTCTCCGGCTTTTTTACGCTCAGCAATATTTAAAAATAGCAATACTTGCGTACATATAGTAACATTCTTTAGCGATACAATAGTAGCTGCGTACGTGAACTAACGTGCCGTAAAAACCATTTTCCAGCACGCCGCGTATTGTATAACACATCTATTATCCACGGCCAACTGGTCAATGGCCTCTCGAGTTTCCCATGGCGGTTTGGCATGCCGCTCACCACCAGACAACGTGATGTTATTATCTAATTGAAGGGCCCTACAGTTCGCATGGAGTACCTTGTGCAACGCACCAATTAACTAACCGCGAATTTCTGCCATAATTAATCCGATTAAATTTACAAAAATTATTTACTTTATTTTATTTTACTTTTATGGTCTATAACAAAGGGTGAAAAATAGTTTAAATTATTGAGCGTTTGTTAATGTTCGTAGCGTGCGCGGCATCACTAAGCGTACTGTGTACGGGGTAACTATTACATTAATATTTTTTTTGTGTCGAGTCATATTACTTGAGGAAATCATTTGGTGGTACTATTTAGCCGGTGTCCTTGCGAGCGCGAGTCAGTCGCGGCGTGCGGGTTTTATTGATTTTTTTGAAAGGCACGCGCCACCGATGTCGTCCAAGTATTACTTACTTACTATTCAAGTAAAGCCGTCTTATCTCAATATAGATTACGGTCATCTTTGAATACGTAAAACAGCTCCTCGAAGGACTAATATGCACAGAGTGAGGTTTAAAAAACATGTTGGTGTAAAGAAAACTCATATATTTAGCGCCTACCGACTTTTTTATTACCGAGCAACTTTATAACATTGATTACGGCAGATTTACAATTCGAATGTACTAAAGTCGTAAACAGGCGCCTACTTTAGAAGGTTCGAAATTAGCTATGTACATATATAATTCTCGGCGGAGTTTGGGGAAAATATTTGAATAGCGATGTGATTTGGTTCAACGAATCTTATCTATTTAATACGATGAAACGTGAGGGAGTATTAGCTGGTGTTCAGCGGCGTCCCGCCAATTACGTCTTATGTTTCACAGTCTGTTTTCTTTGAATTCTCGTACGCAATCACGTCACACATAACGTCATACTACGTAGCTAACATTGCGCGGTTGAACGTTTGATAAACATTTTCAGTCTTGTGGCCAGCCCGCGGGAGCCCACCTACCTACATAAATATGAAAGGAGCGGTCATAAACTATTTACGGCTTGTTGGAACTATGACTGGGTACTCCGCTTGACAATTACCTGTTTCTTATTTCCACTGAATTATTTACGAATAAATGTAGCAATCTATTCTCTAAGAATGTAATATCATAAAGAATTCTATATTGTGTGTATCAGAGGTCCATGATCAATATTGCATTTCACGTACCCCGCTTCTACCATTTGGATTTGCTCCGACGGGATTTGATTCGATTTCTACGAGTTGCCGACATTTTTTTCACAATGAAATTGTGTACGTACGTATCTATTGAGAGCCGGCTTTGACGTGAAAGGAATTACGTTTGTATACTCGGAATATTATTGCCGTACAATATTTGACCTAGCTAATAATATACGCTAATATGTGTTCGTAATTGTGTGTTAATCATTAATTCGAGAAGACCGGGACTATCTTATCTCCGATTGCTTTTCCATTTATACTCATCTGGAAAATTTACAATGCAATATTGAACTCGCTGCTTACTGGGTCGTGCGATTGTGTTAAACATAAATTAAATTACTCGAATTACATTCGAACAAAGCGCTGGATCTCAATAATTTCGTTTTTGAATCAGTAAAGTGAAATCTGTGCACGTGTTAAGCTAAAAATTTGCATTCCTTCCAGTTCACTGCTGCTTTATCAAGATTCATTAAAAAAATACCTTTAACAACATCACACTGTAAGCGTATTAATGGTGAATATTTTTTTATTTATATGTACGAATGTCTTCGGTAAAAATTTACAACCCAGTCACTAATTTTAATTCGTTTTGCTAATCCAATGCCTGCAATTGCGATTTGCCGGATAATGGTTATTGATGGACCAATCACGAATAAAGTGCTTATAGGATTTTAAGTAATATATTGAACTTTTTTTTCGAGAGTTTATATCGGCTTGTAGCTGTTTCAGACATTGACATTTTGAATATCGAATTGATATTTCTATTCCATACCGTATAGGCTCTTCGTAGTCTTCTTATTTTTGTATGGCATGTAGTGTTGTCTGTTATATGGTTAAAATGATATCATATGTTGATGTCTCCGATGCAAACGATAATATTTTCTATCGAAAATGCGATTTTCTGGATCGTTCGCGAGAATTTCTCGTTTATTTTGTCGAAGCTTTAACAATCGATAAAATACGGTCATATTTTCGCATCGAGAATACTGCCGTCAGTAAGAGATACTTTAAACCGTCGTCTCATATATTATGGCATTGTTAAATCTTTATAACAAATATATGCATTAATAGTCATCTTACGTAAAATAGTAAGCTTTAAGTTTAGACCTAATTCATTTTATCACAAAAAGGTGATAAATGTTTAAGTAGTGCCATTATTTTTAAAACTAACCATATGTACATAAAGCATTTATTACATAAAAGGTAGCACAGAGATAACAACATATGTGACGATTCTCTCACCTTCTCGAATTACCTAACACACCTCATTACATTAATTGTGACCAAATCGGCTAGGCCTTGAATTTCAGTGCGCGCGCAATCGACCAGCAATTTTATGTAACAGTTCTACAGTTAGGTACATACCTGGTTCAGATCAAAAATAAATTCGAAACGGTCTAGTATTTGCACTCTGTACCAAATGAAAATCACGTCCCAAAAATATTATATTCAACTTCAATTTCTTGTGAACATTCTGATGATATTTTATTGACTGGCTTTTTATAATGTTTAATAATAAAGTGACTCGCGGGTATCTTATAACTAACTAGATATAAAAACTATCCTGTCAGTTACGACAGCAACCTCTGCACCTTTAAAAGTATTTTTTGAGCGCTCGCGAAAGAAAACTCACTGTGACGTCAATTACTGTCTCCGCTTCAACATAATATAATTTTTTTTCCGTTTCCTTACCTTTAACACTATTTGTAGACGGTAAAAGAAATGCGAAAGTTATTATTTCTTTATTGAAACGGTTTTAATATTAAATGGATACCACATTGCTACCCGTACAAATCCATATCATTTCAACACACAAAGGTCTAGTGTTGGGCAAGCATTATCCAAATGTAAGCATTATCCAGCATTTAAGGTAAGCATTATCCAAATATCGACATACTCATAACTAACGGCTCCTCTGTTTTTTAGATCCGTTACTTCCCCGCAGTTATTCCCAAGTCGTAACAAATTTATAACAATTATTTCGTGTAGTTATCAATTGTTCTTTAATTACACCATATTGGCTGTCGTATCGGACACAGATATCATAACAATGTACGGCATAAGCAATGTAACAATGTATGTAATAATGACGCATATGATGCTATTACATACAACTGTAGCTAATCTAATCTTAAACAAGTGTGTGTACAGTTAAGCGGTTGCCGCAAGAGGCACGTGGAAATCTGACGCGTTACACGTCGCAATGACTCACGTACATTGTACGGCGGCTAGCGAAACGCCAGGCCGTCTGGGGCTCCTAATGGGCCCGCCATTACCTCCCATCTCGCCCAAGTTTAACTCTCATAAGGGTTGCTAGTCTGACTAAACACCGATATAACGTTCACTTATACCTGTAAAGTTATACCCCTGCGCCTGAATGTAGACGCCTCACCGCGATTGCTTGACGTATTTTTATTGCTTCCAATTTATTACTTTGATCGTGCTGAATCATCAAACTACCGTCTTCCCGGTTGCATATGACTCACGGCTTGTAAAATGTATCACCAACAATATTTAAATTATATATACTTTATTTGTTATTCTATATAGTAATAGGCTCACCCCCTATTCCAAGGGACTAATAACGTAATAGTTGAAACATGGAAATACCACACACGTCTTCAGGGAATTTATATCATAGACTAATATCGACACGCTCATTACGGACGAAGAAAATAATATGCTCAAATTTTTTTCTTCGTCCAATTTCCCAACTAACTTTTTTTCTTTGTCGTAATATTAAAAAAATAGTAATTATAATAGTATTTCAATTAGCTCAGCCAATTCTAAAAGGAATAGGTTAATTAATTATGTCATGAGTTTTTTACATGGGATATATATCGTCATTATCATCATCAGCCTACTCCCATCCAATGCTGGACTTAGGAGTCTCCAATGGCACGCCACTGAGCTCGATCTTCAGCTCTTCGCATCCAACCATTGCCAGCCACTTAGCGTATATCGTCACTCCACCTAGCTAGGATGTATCCTAGACTACGTTTGCCAAGTCGCGTTCTCCACTCCAGAACACGTCTGCTCTAAACCAGTACAAATTGTTTGTATACAGTTGGCTAAGATATCATAAATCGCAACCGATTAGATTTTCTTAAGGCCCTTCGTAACAAGGTGTAAAAATCGGCTTTAAAATATATCTTTTATTTGTGACCATCAAATTGCCGCATTTAGAAACAATGGATGATGCAAGTTATTTGTGAACAAATGTAAGTAACTACTTTCGAGTATTGAAATTATATAAAGTCGTGTTTATTCTGTCGCCGTTTAGTCTCACAGCCCTAAAGAGATCGGTAGTTGAAGCAAATGTTGCTGGCGAGTTGACCCAGAGAGTCATTAAGATTCTGCCGCCGGGACATCCGCTTTCGATGGCATCTCACTCCTAACTGCCCGTAAAGGCCGTTCGTTAGTCAACAATTTTCGCTCTATATTCAAATATTTGCGCTCCGTTCTGAACTGCTACCGTTATTTCCACATTTACATGATATAAAGAAGCTACGAGGAACTAAGTATAAAATATTTGATGTATGAATAATATACAGCCTATTAGTTATATTTCCAATAAGTTATTTGCTAGCTTCTATTATTAGTTATCTTCTACTGTTAGTTATTTACTATTATTAGTTATGTATAATTATAACTATTAAAAATTTGTCAAATAATGATATCTATACAAATGTATGAGCGGTAACCACTAACTGTATCTTCACGAAATCTCTAATACTATTCACTAGGCTGCTTTGAAATTTTGATTTTAAAATGTATTTTATTTAGATTTAAAAATGAATTTTTGAAAATTCCAACCTTAAGGCGATAAAAAAGGGGTTGTACGACTGTAATTTTGAAAGAAATTTTGTCTGTTTGGAAGTTGCACTTTATATTTCAAAGCGCTCTCTTTTAATAATAAAATAAATTGTGCCATTTATTGTTTTTTGAAAATTCTTTCTCTAAGGAAGTATAATAAGGTTTGACATATTATATGAATATTTTCTAACTTGGAAGCTACACATTTAATATTATGTTATATTTATGTTTTTGGTTAGTAAAAAAATTTACAGATTTTGTAATATTCCGTCCCGAAGAAAGTAAAACACATTTTAAAGGTTATAACAATCTTCGTCGGTTTGCAAGTTATACGACTGACATAGTAAATTAACGCACCTGGTTAACAAAAAATAATTATGTATTGAAATGTATTTTAATATCGTCTTCTACGCGAGCAAAGTCGCGAGTAAAATCTATTGGTCGTATTAATAGGGCGCAACATTAGTTTAATGGAATATGTTAATCATTAATAATACCCAAACATTAATTAATTCTCAGGGGAACTCAAGGGCACTTCTACAGTTTATAAAGCTCTATTATATTATAAAAAATTGACAATAACAGTGGATGTTTAAAATGATGATAGTAAATAGGTTATAATAATAAATAATAGTGAATAACTATTATTTGATGATTACATAATACTCAGGTAATCGATTTGTACTATAAAACTTTATGGTCTGAAGAAGGTTATTTAGGATCTCTTAGTTAATATATACACAACATATACAAGTTTTTTTACGTCTATACACATATTTTTACATTTATATACGTATTTTTATTACATAAATACAAAAGGTGCTATAATTATGGGTATTCAATGATATTTTTCATTAAACCAAGATTTTCAACGAGTCAAAGCAATTTAGGCTCTTCAATGGTTTGCGATCTGGTTTTAATTTATCTCGTTTTTGTATATTTCAGCTATAAAATTTCTTTGTGTATCAGAAAATAATTAAAGTTCAATGAAATTCGGTTTGGTATATACAAATCAGTTGATTTTAAAAATTGTGAGAGTTATTGACAGTAACTATTAAGCTTATGACGCTTTTACCGTTGTTTTACTGTTCGACGTATGTACTATGTGTATCTAGGGAGTGCTTAGGTATTTAATACAACTTACGTTACCATGGTAACTTCTTCAAACTGTGTTTGTGTTGAGGCTGCTACGATCTCTCGCGACGTTTGCGAGAAAATGCACGAGAAGTTTCATTTTAATTTTAATTAGTGAGTACTAATCAAAGATTCTTCATTACCAACTTGTTGTAGGGTGCTCGGGAATATTAAAATTGAATATGTTAAAATACTTCCGGTTACTGCGTGTTCGTCCCAAAAATAAAAAAAAACCTCGCGCAATTTCGTTCCGGATTATTGATGAGTAAAAATCCCTCCGTACTTCACTTTGATGTAGCTTCAATGTCCGAGGCAGCGTAAACAAAGAAAGTTTCTCGGGATTACTGGATTTTTCCCCTCTTAATTCATATTTATCCTTATAGATCGGACCACTACAAGACGTTTCTCAGAAATCACCCAATTTATTGTTTAAAGCTGTATCGAAATCCCTCGCGCTGTTGCTGTGTGTGTAAGGGTAGAAGGGCAAGGAAAATTCTCAGATGTCGATATTTTTTACAACTCAGTCCGCACTTTTCGTCGTATATCGACGAAGTTCATGTAAATCTACTCGTACAACTCTGCGAGTATGTACAGACTTAGGACCACGCTCATAGATTAACGTACTTGTATTAAAATGCTATCATGTCTAAAGATAGAAGTGACTTCGTTTGTTATCTGTATTGAAAACGAATAATTCTAGTTACGGCCAGTTACATTTTATGTTTATTTATTAAATTCTTAGGAATCTCGTTGGTCGTGTTGGTTGCAAGTGCGACTGCCGATCGGGAGGTCCCGGATTCGATTCCCGGATCGAACACTACAAAATTTTCTAATTTAGATTTTCTAGTAGTGGTTCGGAGTCTGGATACGTGCCCGGTGCCGAAATACGAGGTTTTTATAATAAAGTCATCACAGAGTGAAAGCTCAGTGGTCATTGGCGTTTTCTGCCACTCAAAAGTGACGTGGAGATGGCACATTGTGGCAGTTGTCAAATTTAATTTACAGTTAATTTACTGAAGGCTACTCCAAAGTCAACAGTCAAAATCTATAGCTAATTGCTTTTATAATAATAAATTACTTATTCCCCTTAACGTTGTCTGTTTGTAAATTCTGTCTGTAATAAGTCTTGTAACAATTTCGTAATACGGCGTAGCTGTCTACGAAATAATACAGGGATCTTGAACCTTTATTAATGGAAATTGAGTAGACAATACTAAAGGAGGTATTAATAATAATTATTACGTCCACGGGGCAGGGCGCGTTCGTGTAGAAGAGATATGTGTCCAATAATTGACCAAGACAGGCTATAATAATGATAAGAAATAAATATCTCGCAATATCACACAAGGCCAACTGATCCTAAAATAGGCAAAACCAATATTCAAGTAACCACAAGGCTGGCACAATACATACGCCTGAGTAAATATAGGTGAAATTGTGTAGAGATTTAGTTTTTTGATGATGATTTTACTTTATGATGTACACGTAGTACACACATAGTACACGTATATGAACATCCTATTTTTGCTATCGTTAAAATTCAGTCACATATAAAATATTACAGCACCATTCAAAATGCATGACGTGTAAGAGCGCGCCAGACGTACGTTGCATTGTGAGCGTCGTAATGCACCAGAATAACAAAGAATAATTGGTGAGTGCGGTAAACACGTATCCTAGCAACGGGGGCGTCAACAAAACGGTGACTACATCAGCCATTTACATTTGTAATGTACTTACGATAGTTATTTTAATGTTATGACGAATGTAAGCTAAGCGAACCCCTAATAACCAAGTGTTGACCGAGCTCTGCAATGGTACTTTCCATGAAATAGTATTCGTATACCGCGACCGGATTAGGTAAGTTCGTTTTTGGCTCAAGGTTACATTATCTATACTGTGTAAAACTGGGGATCGATGTACACGCTGTACTGATACAAAATATCAGTCTAGTATATATATCAACTTGTTACCCGCGGCTCCGAAGCGCCACTCGAGTGTCACTTCATGTAGACCTGCAGACGTTTTTACATTGATAACTTTGTCGATGTTTCAACAGCAATGTTTATATTTTAGGTTTTTAAATTTGTTTCGTCTACGGCTCATTTGGATAATCAATTATTTTCTAATGGCTCCCCAAATAACTTTATTGTAAATATGCTCTGTGTGTCATTTAAGTTTTATACTCATACTTTCTGGGAGGCATTAAAGGGCCCATACTGTAGACTCTCCAGTGGCCACAAGGGGGCGTTATCGTCCGCTTACAGAAAGACTGGTTTAAGTGAATTAACTCAGTAAAGACATTTAAGATTCCCATGTTGGTCGAGTTGATGTACTCTTAGTTGTTCTATTTCCAGTACTAATTTATCTTCTCGCCGCGAGGGGACGTAACCCGCTTTTATACTTGAACTAATGATTAAATCACTTTAATCTTGAGCAGCTTTGGACTTCATGTATGTAGTTGCTCCGTGCGTTATCTTTGCGTTTTCTCCATTTCCTAAGTGAGTATATAGATCAAATCGAAGTCCTTCCACGTTCAAAACAAGTTTCCATTTTATAAGGAGAAATTCATTGTATATTCACTTAGTAAATGTGGAGCAAATGAAAAATATTTATTCTATTTTGAATCATATTTTTGCTTTTGTCTTACTGGTACTGAGATAGTATTGAGGTAGTTGTGAATGGCGTCGTCACGGTGGTTACAATTTTACATTGATATTAAGTGGAATGCTGTAGAAAATATTATCTGCTCGTTACAACTTTGAGTGGCTGTTTGAAGTTTGAGCCGTAGAGAGGCGAAAGTTCATGAGTGTGGAGTTCATAAAACGGGGAAATAAAGTTCAACTTAACCCTCAATTAGGCACTTCGCTCGAGATGATGTTTAACCTTACAATTAGGATGTAAACTATTACAGAATTTACGATGATCATTCACGAAGATGACTATACGTATTTTACGTACACTAAAACACATTGAGCGAATTAAACGATAATAACATTTTTGCAGAACTTTAACAAAGGTAACCCACACTCGTGCCTGTCAACGCCCACCCACTCGATAATGTAAAGCATTGTCAGAAGGAGCTACCGCCCTGAACTTGCTAAACGTGAAGGGGAAAAGGGTCTTTGCCCGGTTCAGACGCTAGACATACCTAACCTTACAAACATACATATTAACACAAACCGTCTTAGAAAGTATCGGAGCACGGTAACGTCATTGGTAAATGTTACCAGATTTGGGGAG
>DWEC01003717.1:0-10375 GCA_018245735.1 Microceris miodesmiata | reverse complement strand
AGTTTGCCTTTTAAACACAAATAACACTAGAACCACGTGTATATCACAATTATTAGCAATCTTTAATTCTCTATTGAAATTGGTTTATGTCATTACGAGTGTGAAAAATTTAATTGGTTCCATAGATGTTAATTTTATCCTATTCATTAGAATTCGTTGCGAATAACAGTTCAAACACGCGAAATATAATTTAGCGCACGTGTATGTATGGCGCTGTAAACAAACTCCGCAGGTAATATCCAAATCGTTTAGTCACCATTCAGTCATTTTCTTATTGCTTTAAGCGTTAGTTGTGCTAAGCTTCAAGTTTTTTGGAATTCTATTGTTTAAGACGAGTTAGATCTTTTCCTTTACGGTAATCCACTATTAGACAGGCCATTATTCCTGTTATCGAAATGCATTAAAGACCACCAAGTTAGAACATGAACGTTTTTTATCAGTGTCAAGAATGAAAAACGTTTCTATTTTTGAATACAGAATCCATATAACTAATCTCAAAAATGTTTGGCTTAATGCCCTGTATTACGGACGACCTGCCACGTTTTTATAAATGCTACGCCTTGAGCATTGTCGTAAAGTTAATATGTAAAAAAAGCAAAACGGCGAATATTCGTTCGCACGCACACATCTCGAATGTAAGGTCATATCATCTATTCTATTGTTGTGTCATGCCGCTATAAAAAATAATCATTTCGTGTACGTATTTTAGAGCAATTTGCTGAATGTCGCCCACGATTTCGTTTACTTGGAAAAACTTGGTCACTTCGCATACTTACTAGTAGAACAAAGTCATACCAGTACACAGAGCGAAACATGTTTAGTTCTGTAGTAGTCTCACAATGTAATTGAAGAAATTTTTTATTAAGAATCGATTCTATTCAATTTCGGAATTTTGTCAATTTAAAACTTAATTAGATTTTACGTTCTACTGCAAATATATGTTGAAGACGAATGAAATAATTAATGTGGTAACATGAACCGACACTAGAAAACAGGTATACATGTATTCAGATTAAGATTTGATTTATAAATTAGTTACTGAATTCGCTGATCAGAACTGAACCCGCGACACTTACTGCGATAAACCAACAGGATAACTAACGTGCCAAACGGATCATAAATAAAATTGACCGTATTCAAATTGTAAATAACGGTTTCAACGGCTAAATATCTAATAAAAATTAAATCTCCTCCGCTGTATCTGAGGGCCAGCGACGAAAACAAATCAATTGATAGCCTTCCGGATACCGGATTTTTTTGCTTACCGTACCAAATTAGTCGACACTAGCCTTGAACACTTCACTAAACATATTTGGGTCATTAACCCTTGCCAAATCTGGTTGTGATTCACGCTGTGATCAAAATAATAAAGTTTCGAACAGTTTTTGTACAGGTTCTTTTAGATACACAACGTATTAAATTGATGTTTTTTGTACGGTGTCTTGTTACGTGTTCTTAATATATAGAATGCAAGCCAAATAAATTCTGTAGGTAGTAACGTAGCGTTGAGTGCGAAATTTTCTTATATTGTGACAAATACCACGTTTCCATCTCTCTAATTGCCCATTAAAGTAACCGACAGGATTGAAATTTCGTATGCCAAGATGCACAAACATAATAAACAATCAACTAGCAAAATATGAAACTCTTTTACATACCTAAAGTAAAATATTAATAAGAAACAAGTAGTGACAAAGACGTTTAGTAGAAACGGTCCTCACATGCCGAACTGATGACAAATAATTCAGAACAAAAAATGTCCTTCTAAACGACCTTTCAACCGATCCTTGACGCGGTCTGTGCGCCTGCGATGTACCGTGTGCCATCGGTACTTATGTTTATGGAAAAAAGGCATCAACGGAATTTTATGTGTTCTCCGACCAGAGCGGTTCTTCATAGCTGTCTCGGTTTTTATTTAATGCGTTAAATGCTAACGGCGTCCGATAACCCCGGACACAAGGACAAGCTAGCCAGCCGCGCGGCCGCCCGGCCTCTCTGCGTCGCTCGCCAGTTTTTTTTTATTATTACACCGAACTAGTTTACTTACCGACTTTTTGTACTTGCACAACTTTACATGTCGACTATTGTCTCGCATATACTATAAGTATAATTTAAATGCCTTAATAACAACAACCGATTAGTAAAAAGATAATACAAATACTAATTTCAGAAATATTTCTGGTAATTTATTTTTATTCGGCACTTTAAAAGATGATATTGAAGACACATTTAATAGACAATAATATTAATAGGACAAAAATTAAATAATATTTGATTTGATGAGTGTTGATTTGATATTACAAGATATAAGAACAAACGAAACAGGTATTTTGCAAATTAAACTCAATATTTTATAAAACATCACATTGCACGTAAGACGCAAGGTGGCTGTAGAAAAAGTATGTATAAACGTATTATAACCAATTATTAACATATATATTTATAATTGATTTAAATCATCGTTAAGGAAATGAACTGGCAACATTATTGCGCAACTAACTCTGAGAGTTATATACCTAATACATATTAACTATCGTATTACCCCATGGCAGATTTACCTTTATTAATCAATTTAGAAAATATGTATAAATGTAACATTGTATTGTTGATTAGCGAGCTAATAATAATTAATCCTAACGATCAAAACTATACCTGGAGCCTCTGTACAGTTACCACCTACGTAGTTACGTCGAAACGAGTTTTTCGATTAGTACTGTTACAGTGTTTCGTCGCTGCATAAATTCATTACAGAAAGTAAGTTTCCGCGAATTGTCAAAAAGATTGTAACGTGCGTTCTAATTTATGTATTTTAATGAAGCAAAACAATGCATCGCATATGTAGGCTGGCCCATTTGGGAATCACTAATTATTGCCAAAACGCTATGCAGAGAAGGCTGCCTTCATAATGGCCAAATAATGAGTGTTCGCATTCAAGGTTGACGGCACTGTTCCTCGACAGGAAACAGCAAAGTAACTGAATAGATATGGACATGGTAATTACGAGGCCTTGACTTACCGTTTTAGAATAAAAACCGCACTATTTAAATAGACCTCGTTAACAATGACTTCGATGTTAACATTGGCTAATATTGTAGGTATGTAGGTATGTATCTACGTGCGTACGTATGCTAATTTTTAACTGTAATGAAACTTGGACATAACACGTAGTGTCTCTCTTTTAGGGAATGTTCACTTTTAAATCGATGAATTTATATGAATATCCACCTTTCTACGGGTCGTAATTAATTAGAGTTAGAAATTACAGATAATAGTTATAAATACATTTAATGGTTATATTGAAATAAAAATAGTGACGGTTGAGCGCAACGCTAATGTTAATCAATGATTAACGAACCTCTTTTTGGACTCTTAACTGGATCTACAATTATCATGCGCGATTCAAAGAACATTTATCGCGATTCGAGACTAGTGTGTAAATGTCAGACGACGTGCTTATAACAAAAGGAATATACAGCCAACGAATCGCTTCTTTCATGATTATTTGCCTTTTATTAATATTTTACCTTTACTATATGTATAGCTCTTCACATATCTAAACGCGTTCTCGAAAAATTCCTTGGAAATAAAGGTTAATTTTTAAGTTTTTATTCTGTAATCTTGCTTTGTATATTACTATTCCATAAGTAATCTTTACGTTTTTAAAAAAACCCAGCAAGTATCATAACCTAGGTACCGAGGTTCAAACGACATAAATATTTAGGGATTAAAGAGATTAGTGAATAGAGAGAGGGACATTGAGAGATTAGTAAAGTAGCGAGTGATAGTTGAGATCTAAGAAAGATATTATGAAAATGTTTGTAAGACAATTGGTCTGTTATCCACATTGTTTATCGTTAGATTATGAACTTGCAGGACTGATGAGTAATTTTGACAACACTTGTATTAAGTATTTTATTTGCAATATTTAATAAAAACGTGGCCACGAATGCAACGGTCAAAAAGTATGGTAATGGACATATTATCATATTTATTCTATTTAGATACACTTTATTTTTAAAAATGTTCACCAGTTGGCAATTTCTGCATATTATCTTACCTTGGTTTATAGGTGATTCAAGGCTATCTGATTAGTATCACGATATGTATATGACATGTAAGGTTTGAAGGGTTAAGGGATATTTGGCACTCGGTTCTCTGTGCCTGCAAATGATAATAAAAATATAATGATAAATACCCGTATAATTTTTTCAATAATCACAGACATCTAAGTTTTTAGTGACATATAAAGTAATGGTAGCATATGGAAAGAGATTCCCAAAACGAATCTACACTGTCACGGCTCGCCGCGCAGACGCTTGCAATTACAAAATACGTATAAAAAAGAATTCCCAACAATGCTGGTTTCGTCCTTGGGTCCTTAACAAAAGCTGAGAAAGGGCAAGGGAACTCGTTTGGGCCAACCTTGGAACTTTCACTGACTACCTACGCACTTTTTGCTATATCTAGGCATTTTTGGAATACGTTATTCCTGTTATTCGTTGTTTTCTAATGAAATTACATAAAACAAAACGTGTGAAAATGAAATTACCTAAACAA
Organism: Microceris miodesmiata; assembly: GCA_018245735.1. Taxonomy (NCBI): domain Eukaryota; kingdom Metazoa; phylum Arthropoda; class Insecta; order Lepidoptera; family Hesperiidae; genus Microceris; species Microceris miodesmiata. The sequence goes on along the minus strand of DWEC01003717.1, from coordinate 5,818 downwards.
AATGTAATAATAATTAACACTCGTTTCTAAAAAAAAATATAAAATATGTAACATGAACCAAATAAACATATAAAACTCTACTTAGACATCGATATTATGTAAAGATTATTGTTACTATTTTATTTATTTATTTATCCTTTAGTGTTGGTAACTCAGGGCGGACTAAATGCCAAGTGGCATTTTCAACCAGTCAACCCAGATTACGATTATTCCGATTATAGTATGTTATTACGATTTTTTAATATACTAAATTTATAATATATACAGTCAATTTACTATCTACATCTAATTGCTATTGCCATGCAATGAAACATCGAACATTTCAATTTGCACTTTTTTAAAACACAAAAATTTTGTTACCGACAAATGATTTAAAAACTTGCGGAAATATTTGTTATCGTTTATTTTCCGGCCAGAAAGTATTTGGAAGTATTCAATGGTAATTGTAAATATCTGCGGCGTCAATAGTAGTTTTGTTAGTTTAGATTTAGGTCGAGATTGCATTTGTCGCTTTGTCCCCGGGCGCGACAATTATTATAATGCGACACACACATAAAACAGTGTATGTGAGTTTGCGGAGGCGAGTATTACCGTTATGGAGGCACATACCAGTGACGTCAACGATACCTCATGCCTTCGACGCTATACGAATATTTTATAAATCGACTAGAACAACGTAACTGTTCATATATAACTTATAAGTATTTAAAATGTGTTTAATTGATAAATGTTTTTGTCTTGTTACAGATCGTGATGTATTTGGTGAAAGTAATATTGGCAAAAATACACACGAGAGGCGCACTAAGGAACCAAGAAGATTTATTTCTTCCATTCTTGGTGGTGACATACCGTATGGCAGTCATCGAGGACATGTACTTACACAAGCAGAACGTAAACTATATTTGCCAGTTGTTGCAGAAGACAAGAAAACAGAGGATAAACCACTAATAAAAGAAGAAAAAGATCCCCTAGAAAATGATCCCGTTGTCTTGCCTCCTACAAATTCACCATCCCCTGAATCAGCACCATCTCCTGGCATTGATAACAGTATTACTTGCCAAAAAGTATCCGTCATTCAGAGAACTCCATCACAGTCACAGTTTCGAGATAGTAAAAAGGAATTGACCGATGTTAGCATTCCGGCCACTTTACCCACATCTGAGCCAGAACAAGACCAACCTATTGATTATGTCATTGCAAAAAAACGGGGTGAATCAGAAGATGAAGAAACTGAAAAGAAAATTAGGGAACAAAGGAGAACAAGCAGCTCCAAAATCGCCAATAAAATTTTAGCAAGGCCAGTTTTAGTTCTTAGAAACTGTCCAGGTAGTAAGGTTCCTGGAATAATGAACGCTGCTGCCGGTCATGGACGATCGACTGGGGGTAGTGGTTCTAACTCTAATACTCAAACTAGTGGTGGATCAGGCAGTTTTAGCTCCGGCACAGGGAGTACCGCACCTAGCTCAGGAGGTGGTGGTGCACTCGGCGGTGGATCAGGGAGTGGCGGCAATGGACGCGACGGTCGGTCTAACTATGGACCAAATAGCCCACCGACCGGAAGTCTTCCGCCTTTCTACGAAACACTGGGCGCTTCAACCAAAAGTGGTCAAAATTCCTTTAATGCTAACAGTACCTTCTCTAATGAATTTAATATAATTAATGGCTTTAATATGGATTGTGAAAATAATGAAAATACTACTAACTTCCCTGAGCAAAGTAAACAATATTCTTTAATGCAAAATGCGCATTACGGCATAGCTCTTAAAGATGAAGAAACAGATTATGAGAATAAACTAGAAAATTTAGGGGCCATCGGGAATTATGGAAACAATTTTGATGATTCCATGGTTGTGGACATGGGAGAAGACGTTATTGATAACTTCCAGTTTTCCAACACACTTACGTTTTCAGGAACCAATGAAGGCATCATTGGAAATCTGTCAGATTCAGCTGAGGATTTTGCAAGTCTTCTAAATAATCACGTTGAATCCATAACCGATTCGGACTTACGAGAATCTTCATCAATTACTCCCGATTCCGTGCATAACCCTGTGGATATCGAATCGTTAGCAGAACAAGTCAGTTTAAGTAGACAGTATTACGAAAAATCAAACTACTTAGCTTTTGCAGGCCAAGAACAAAGTTCTTCATATAATTTCGCTAAAGAGCGACCAGATTTGTTAATGCAACTAAATCCACTATTGCAACACAATGAGGGTCAAATGCAACAGTTACAAATTCACGTCCAGCTTCAGCAAAGGCAGCAAATATTATCTCCTGGATTTCCATTCACTAGTCACTCGTTAGAGTTGGATTCGCCAACCGGCGTATCTCTTCCCTCACCCGGTGGCAACAACTCTTTGGATGGCAGCAACCACATCGAGACTTCATCACTCAGTCCTGCTGCTGCTGTAAGTCTCAAGAAAGGCTCTGTCAACGATAGCAAAATTCAAATCTTGCAGCAAAGGGTAAGCATTACTTGATTTTAAGGCGAAGCTTAAAATAAATCACTCCTTCAATGTCTTTCATCACGAAACATTGTAAAATAAGCAATGATAACATTGAAGTGAAAAAAATACGTTATCATATAACGCTGAGCCTGAATCAACTTATGCTTTAACCTACTGCAGTGCTATCAATTATATAATCTATCCTCGTCGCAGGACAGCTGTAATTGATTAAGCTCAGCTTTATAATATAAAAATTTTAGTAATTTTAATGAGGCTGTCCTCAGTGAAAAACACTAACTTACAATGCTATTTGCCTTTCAGTTGGGTCTGCCAGCAGAGCTTCCACTGGAGTTTATTAATGGGGGGCATGGAGTAAAAAATCCTTTAGCAACAGAAGCTAATGCCAGACAGCGAGAAGAAGAAAAAAATAAACAAGTGTTGGTTAGCGAAGACGACCCAACAAAATTCGTATGTCGCGTGTGCTCTAAGAATTTCAGCTTACAGAGGCTGTTGAACCGACACATGAAATGTCACTCAGATGTTAAAAGATACCTTTGCACTTTTTGCGGTAAAGGATTTAATGACACATTTGATTTGAAAAGACACACAAGAACGCACACTGGAGTCAGGCCTTACAAATGCAATTTATGTGAAAAATCATTTACCCAAAGATGTTCCCTCGAATCTCACTGCTTGAAAGTCCATGGCGTTCAGCACACTTATGCCTACAAAGAAAGAAGAACTAAGGTACTTAAACATTGTTTTAAATGTAACATCATTATTCCTATAATTTTAGATTTAAAGTTTCTGCAAGCTTATTTATTATTAACTAAATGTCATCATAATATAAATACAACTGTTAATCTTTTCAGATGTATGTCTGTGAAGAGTGTGGACACACCACGTCAGAACCAGAAGAACATTACATGCATCTAAAAAAGCAACATCCTTACTCCCCGGCGCTGCTCAAGTTCTACGACAAGCGGCATTTCAAGTTTACGAATGCATCGTTTGCCAACCAACTATTAGGACAACTGCCGATGCCTGTCCACAATTAACGTATACTAGATGTCGTGATGCACCCAAAACAATTCTGTGCAGATTTTATCAGTAAAACACATTCCATGAAAATAAGTGGCACAAAGTTAAAAGTACATTAATTTGTCTGCTTAATAAATTAAAGGCTACTATTTTTTTTCTACAATATAATAGTGCGTCTTATTCAATGCGTTATTAAATATAAACTAAGCACAGAATGTTTCTTTTAATTAGTAATTAAAGCTGTCTTCCAAACTAACTGTAGACATTCCGCATTAAAAATATGTAGAATATGTTATCAGTTCGTGTAACATTTACGGGAACAAGTTTTTTGTTCTTATATAAAATACCTTTAATTTTTTAACAGTCAAAATCTACTGGCGTTGGTCAGTCTTTAGGCGTGACTGCAATTAAAAAATCAAAGTATCGGGTATTATGTGCAATCTTTGGTGATGGTACGGGATTATATATAAGACTAGTTGTTATTTGTAGACTAAGCCTTAGTTTAGTATCATAAGAATGTCTGATAATAGGTATAAAAATTATTAAGTTTCATTTCAATTCAGCGCAGGATAATGTAAAGGGAATTTATTGGTTGGTGCTAAATGACTGTCAGACTCGAATCGCTGACTTGAAATGAAGCAATTATGATTCGGATGACTTTTTTTGTCCGAATTATATATTATTTAACATGTATAAAAATGAATTAAGCTTGACAAATTTACTCCACAATACGGAATCTTTTCCTCGATTTAGTGATATTAGCGTCTAATTTTCTCACAAAATACGTATTGACACAAATTATGTCACAATTTCTAAGTATTAGAATGTACTTAAAATTAATGTTTTCTTTGTTGGTACTTATTGATTTTACAAATTATTAATTTGATTTATTATAGTGGCAACTCCAGAAGGGTTTATAATGTGTCGTACCAAGTTGAAATGCATTTCTAGAAGTATTTATATTATTTAAATTATAGAATTGATTGGATAGTCTGTGCTGTGAGTGTGTGTGAGAATTAATTATTGTATTGTATAACTAAGTTATTTAAAGCGTTATTTGTTACAACATATACTTTACATCGAGATAAATTTCGATGAAGTGTGTGTACGACTTTAGGGCCTAGTAAGAAAAATGATGCTCAATTTTGGTACATTTGCGCTTTCACAGCGAAGCTTGTGGATGAATAAAAGAAAAATTGTAAATAGATCTAAATTTAGTAAATAGTAGTAAAAATTAAAAATAAAATTATCTACTTACGTAAGTAGTACCTAATTAGCGGTTATGAGATTTTTAAAAGATAATTGTTGTAGTATTTTGTACAATTGGGTAAGTTTTAATAGATCTGAACATATTTATATTGGCTTGTTTTTAGAAAATTCGGTTTTACTCCACGATATTGTGATAGCGCAATGCCTGGGTTATAATTACTCGTCTGTTGCATTTACTAGCATTTTTATTCTATCGTCAAGCTGTAGTTTCATATTTTAGAAACAACCTTTGTTACTCTGTATTGATAAGCAATATATCATTCTTTAAACATTTTCCGCATTTTTATTTTTGTAAAGTTTTCCGACATCCACTACACGTACTTATATCGCTATAAATAATAGCAGAGCATAAAAATATATTTATATTATATCATTCATTTATTAAATATTTTATCATGATGCCGTTAGACAGATTGATGGAAAAATGGATTAGTAGACACGTAATTCTAGTCATTCCAAATAAATTTATTGAATTCGGTAATCTATTAAAAGCGTGTCGAGGACGGACATTAGGGCTAATGTTGAATTTATTTTTCAAATCCCTTGAGAAATAACGTTATTCTATGGAGTAGCATAATAAGTAGCAGTGTCTATTTGAACTGAAGCGATGAAGGCAGTCGCTAAGAAATCGGGCGAAACACCAAGCGAAATACTAACTAGAGAATACAGCAGAAGACTTGGCAACATAGCACTATGGCCACTAAAATTCACTGGGTATCTTCGCTTCGAAATCAAAGACGGATATTTTTTGGAAAAGTCGCGGAGCACAATAATAAGAAGCGTTATCATGCTTATCTTTTCAAATATTTGCGGCTCGTACATGTTATTTATATGTGAATACCAAGACCACTACTTGACAGTGACTGAATCAATAACCCTATATTATTTAATACTGCTGCAAACTAGTACGCACCTAAACATAGTGTTTCCGAATCGTAACAGCGGATTGCTCATTATAAGTACATGCATAAAAATAGACGTCATATTGGGATACAAAGAAACTCAATCCATGCGGGTCATCGCGACTGCGGCTTGCGCCGTCCTAGGCGTCGTTATAA
>DWEC01003716.1:0-10376 GCA_018245735.1 Microceris miodesmiata | reverse complement strand
GACGTCGCTGTTCGAAATCTCCTTCTGGACGCAAATTGTCTTCTGGTATTTTAGGTTTTTGACGTTCAGCAGGCTGCCAAGGTTGTTTTTCAGGGGTAGTAAATTCGCCTTCAGGCCTTAAATTATCATCCGGCCGGCGAACAGGAGCTCTGTCACCAGGCTGCCATTCTTCAGGCTTCCGTTTTGTAAATTCTCCTTCTGGTTTCAAGTTATCCTCAGGACGACGAACAGGTGCTCTGTCACCTGGACGCCATTCTTCTGGACGTCGCTGTTCGAAATCTCCTTCCGGTCGCAAATTGTCTTCCGGTTTTTTAGGTTTCTGACGTTCAGCAGGCTGCCAAGGTTGTTTTTCAGGGGTAGTAAATTCACCCTCCGGTCGTAAATTGTCATCGGGACGGCGAACAGGAGCTCTATCACCTGGTTGCCATTCCTCGGGTTTCCTTCTTGTAAACTCTCCCTCTGGTTTTAAATTGTCTTCTGGTCGACGAACAGGTGCCCTATCACCTGGACGCCATTCTTCAGGTTGACTTTTTTGAAAATCGCCTTCAGGCTTAAGATTGTCTTCAGGCCTCGTAGCTTTCGGTCGCTCAACAGGTTGCCAACGGGGACGTTCGGGCTCTTGAAACTCGCCCTCAAGTCGTAGATGATCTTCATGATGAACAGCAGTAGTGCGGCTGACGTGTTTTTCATCGTAATCTTGTTTGTACGCGGAGACAACACTTGTTGTGTGCTCCACATCGAACAATGGCTCCGGGACATCGTTGTGTGGGCAGCGGTGACGCCTGTAGAGATGAGTTTGATTACTAATAAATTTAGCATTCACAATATTAAGTGATGTGCTCACATACATACATTACATATGTGTTAAATTCCACAAAACATATGGATTGATTGAAGTGGACACGATTGGAATGAATATAATATGTATTTATAAAAAACCTTATAGACAATATTCTCCTATGTTAAGTACTTCAACGTTGAAACTTTGAATTAATTACGTGACAACAGTGACATGCTTCATATGACGAAACAGTGATCTGTTAATGTCAGTGTATAATGTCAGCCTACAGGTAATATATATTACCGTTTTTACCAAAACAAATATGTTTGGATTATAGCTATATTGGTTAAAAAATTAGTTTTATTATTACAAATTTATTTAGTAACAGGCATATATCTTAACTATATACAAATGCTCCTACCGATTTATCTTTTAATAAAGTCAATAGTCAGAAATTAATGACATTAATTAAACGAAGGTTTTCATTTCAGGTCCTAGAAAGCTGAAAACTATATTTATAACGGAGAAGAGTCACACCTTTTGATACGATATGGATGTAAGTAGACGGGAAAGCGACGCGGCTGCGGCAAGGGCGGCAACAACAGCGGCTCGGCCATAGCACGCGTCCATCGCGTTCACTTCAACCGATACTTTACCACTAAATATCGAGAGCTTCCACACCACTACGTTACTTACATCCCATGTAAATCACCCGGTTCATGGCCGAACCATATTATAATTTTACGAACAATACAATAGGCATATAAAGATTTCAATTTTTATTAACACCTATATGAACAATACGTAGGAAAAGTTTGCAATTTACAATTTATTTCAAAGGACACGTCACGTTTCGCTCAGTCACATACGAATTATTTGTTGATTGAATCATTGTCATTAATTTCCAGTTACCTCTAGATTGATTAATAACGTATTTATATAGTTTCGTGCTAGTTTGCCACAAGCGGCATAGAGCAAACGTCCAATGGCAGACCGTGTCGCGTAGGTACTGCCGTAACTATGGCTTTTAAGCGCGCGGAAATATACCAAAAGTTTTATTATAACACATTGTCTCTTTGCACGTTATGATATTCAGGCTTTCAGCGCAAAATGAAAGTAAAATCACGCAAGTAATATCTCATTACTTTTTTTAAGTTGTACATTTAAAAACTATTGAGCCATCCAAGTTCATAATTTTTTCTTAATTTTTCAGCAAACCTGTTTTTGATTACAGGCATTTTAATTTACGGTTACTTTATTGTTAAAGTAATTTTCAAAACAGTATTTTAAAGTTTTCATTATGGTGTAGCTATATGATGTAGGTATATTATTTGACCTAAAAAAGTTAGGCAACAACCAAGTGACCTACTACCGGTGCCATAGCAACCGTTAAAATTACCTACTGAAACTTTCATGAATCAGACATCGCGCCGGTAATCAAAGTATACTATCGGAGACTTTTTCATTACGTTTTAAAATTTGACACACTTATAATAGCATTAATTGCTTAATTTGCACACAAGAAGAATGATCGATGCCTATCTTATAAAGGACTTGCCGTGATGATATTAACAATAAATAAAAAAAGAATAATTTGTAAAAACAAATTAGGAATGACAATGGCCATGACGTTTACTAATAAAATAATCTTGAAATGTAATTTTACCAATGACAATATCTCAATCTGATATCCATACTATCCACTATCTATTTATAATAATTCGATCTGATTTAAGTTTGACAACCGTAGACCTAATCACTAGTGCCCATATTAACTGCCCATTAGAAAATCAATATGAATATATATAGACAGAAGCGTCTATAGACAGACACGTATGTACCTACTATTTGAAGCGTCTTACTATTTCTTGTACAGTTTGGTTATTTATAGTCACTGTTATGTTTAATTGTAAATATAAAAACTGGTAGTTATTCTGGTGTATTACTGGTAGTTACATAACACAATTCAAAATTATAAAACTGTAGACGTTTGTAAACTGTTAAAATTGGAAAATTATATTTTATTTTCGAATTGTATCTTAGATATGAGGTCTTACTACATTTACAGTAACTTTTCTAGATCGTTTCCACGGGTTACGTTCGAAAAAGTACAAATAAACAATATTAAACATGAAAGTGAAACTTCAAGTGGGAAAATAATAAAATACATGAAAGAGAAACTTAATTGCTCGCTCATAACATATGATATTGCAAATTTAATGACAGTTGAGCAAACAGAAAGCCAAATCGATACGTCATAAAGGGCAAAGGCGTCGCAGAATCGGGTAGGCGGCTCTGCCATCCAGAAATAGCTGTGACTCAGCCCATCCATGGCCTCTCGCCTCTCGAGGAAAGCATATCGCATAATGAAATATATTATATTACATATTCACTTTACAGTTCAATTAATTGGTAAACATAGCGAAGCTTCTGGGACATTCCGGCAACGAAGGATCTTTTAATGGGTGTGAATTACACAACCGATTTTTCTATGTACTTACTTACATAATATTCTCATTTGATCTATTAGTTCATATTGCTAGATATATGTATGTATGAAATGGATATGAAGCTGTAAGATTTTTGTTTGTTCTTGCCATTAGATCAAATCCTTTTAATACTTTTTAAAGCTAGTTAGAAATGTATATGTAATATTAACGAAATTTAAAAAAGAGAGAACTTTCAAAGACTATCCAACTCCAAATAACTTGATCATTTACCCTCTTACAGAAAATATCTCTCGACTTCACTACGCGATTGTGGAATGTAACTGATCTGTAAAGTTAAGTAATCGCTACCGTGCGCGGTCAGCTCTTGAATGGATGACCGCAAGCAACAAAGCTTCACGAGCGGTTTATGCAACGCGCGTAAATTATCTGCACATGATAATAATATAGTCACGCGGCCAATGTCAATGCTATCATAAAGTCGATGATAATAATCTCTTTTGAAGGTGCAAAGCAATATAACAAAATGAAAAGTAGATAATATTCATGATGGTGAAGGCTTGACGAGTAGCAAATACTTTATTTCACAAAGTGAACATTTGTACGGAGTAATTAGTTTTGCCACATGTATCCATCACCTGACATTTTACTTACATTTCCAAATGACGTAATTTTATTTATTTATTTATTTAATATTTAGTAACACCTTAAACTAAGGGGTACAAGGGCGTACTTAATGCCTGATGGCATTCTCTCCCAGCCAACCCTGGGTGATGGTGAGAGCATGTGGTAGGTGTGTACTACAATTAATAATTTTAATGTCATTAAAATATCACTCTAACAAAAATATGAAAATTTCAAACTGAAAGTTCCAGTAGAAGTTCTAAATAATAATATTTATTATTATATATGTATGTATTAATTTCCTAATGTAGTGCCTTGCGTGAAAAACAGGCTCGATTACTTTGTCGCTTAGCGATGGAAGTCGAAATCGGAAATCAGTCTTCGACTAAAATATTTACGATATTATTCTAAGACGCTGAATATTTCTTCGGAACGTTCAACAGAAAAACATTTAACATCACGTCTGGGTCTCCCTATGGGTGACATTTTTATTTACATATCGGCACATATTTTGTTATCTTATGTCATCAAAGGAAAAAAAAACTGAATAATTAAAAGAAGCTCATTTTTTTAACGAGTTTAGATTTGTGTACAACTTTAAAAATTTGCGTACCTTAAAATAACCGTCATTTCAATCCACTACAGATCTCTTGCACCTATTCGCGGGAGCTCTATTTTAGTGCTGGTCTATTTTTGATTGTATTGTCTGAGCATTTTATTACGGAAGTCTTCGAGCGAAGCGCTAGTTGGTTAGTAATTAGAGGGCTGAATAACTGTACATAGGATGTGTTGAGGCCCGTTGCGATGGAGATAATCGAAAGCACTGCCATTCTGTTATACTGAGCAAATAGGCCGCCATGGGTGGTCATTGATGCATGGTTATCTGATGTTTCAGCCATGTTTTATGTATTACATTGCAATGTTTGCAGGCCTTTCATAGTTTTTACAGTTTTGTATTGTCAAACAAATAACCGCATCCAAATTGACATACTATACCTAACAGTTTATTGTTGTTGCTGTCTTCTACTATAATTAAAAAATATAGTAGTGTCTAAAAATATATTACAGTCGTTACAGTACAGCCACAATACTTGAATGATGATGATATATTTTATAGAATCAGTCAGAGTTCAATTACATTCATTCTTAGAAGAAATTCTTTGGTGTTTAAACAGATATGATCTAACTTAATAGGTATGTTAGTTCTATCACAGCATATACTTAAGAGTATATTTAACTGATACAGGACACTGACAAGATATTCCTTTGTATGCTCCTTTATCGTTATGTCACAGATGCAATAAACCTTTCCTACGTTGAACAAATCAATGACTATCAAGAAATACACATGTTTCTCAGATATTAATGCAAGCAAGTAAACAAACGTACATGTACGTGGAAAAACAATGACTCCAAGATATTTTTAGAGCGTATTTAAATTGTAAACATCGCCTGTGACTTGCATTTTAAATGAAAAGCGCACAATATAAATAAATGGTTGCGTTTAACGTTTTGAAATACAAGAAACATTTGATTCATAACAGTTTGATAAGCAATTAATGAATAAAAGCGAACGAACACAAGGTTACGTCTATGTTGCCATCATTAAAAATATCTCCAGTATACCTAACCCTGTTAAGGATAAAAAGTATGTATCTAACCACAATGAGACGAGCAATTCTGAATAATACCCAATGAGTCCTACGAACGAAGAAGGTCACCCTGACACATTTTTTAAGACAATAACAATACCAATAATTTTATTAGGACTGACATTTCACGTGAACAATAATATTATTTTGTAACGAATTAATAAAGTGTTAGGAAATTGTTTGGAAATTGCTCTCTTCGACTTTGTTCAGTCTCGCTGATAGTGCAAAGTTAAACTTTGTTTATGTTTTAAAACAATGAATTCATTCATCAGCAAGGCAGTTTTTCAGTAGGTTATTTTGACAGTTGAAGGTCCCTTTTTTACTCAAATTCAGAATGTAACACGTTTCAGGCTTTGTTCAATTATAAGAAGTTTGATTTGAATTGAATATTAAATATGACTGATTATAAATTTAACATAGCTTTTTAATTTGACCATTATAAAAAGTGAAATAGCGCTTCATTGAAACACACAAAAGCGGAAAAGCGGCTCTTGGCGGAACTAATCGCCGATTGCCAATGCAGTCATGACAAACCTACACAACATAACAGGTTGAACTCACACAATGAACATGTGGACTAAATAAGCGAACAAATGTTCCATTTTATAAGTAATTATAAAGTGCTTTACTCTGTACGTATTTTATTACTCTGTACGACACTGTTATAATTAATAAAATAAAATAAATAAATTTTATAAATAAATTAAAATAAATAAATTAAATAAAATTAATAAAAACTTTTTATTTTAGAGCCATTTTTAATAGTAAATAATTCTTCAACCTTCTATAGGCTTTTATATAGATACTTGGTATTATCATAAACATGTAGCACCGATATATTTTAAAACTGTCTTCATTAAAAAACGTTATATTTGTCGCATGTAATAAATCTTTTGAAGTGTACTTTAATTTGAATTTGCAAACATTTTCTGAGAACGCATCTCGCAAATGAAAACACAGTGGCCCATCTGTTAATGCACTGACTCATTCCTTCAGAGAGCATCAGATGACGGTTCGGAGTCGAAGCATTACTATATCGGGTTGATTACTCAACGCTCACCAACAGAACTCACGACTGTCGATGAGTAAGTGAGCTTAGCCGAGCATTGATTAAAATGCTTATTTGAATTGAAACGCCTTCCGTCTAATACACGACACAAGCAACCTCTGTTTTTGTCACGAATACCGATTAACAAACACTTAACAGCTTAAAGATATTATACAATTAATTAATTGCAGCATGCGTAAATATATCTGGCAAGAGATAATTATAATAAATTAGATTTGTTTTAATTAGTAGTAGTTACAAATATTATTACTCATGAATGTTTTTAAATAAAGTACAAAAATTTAATAAAGTAGAAACCGGGAACTAATATATCAAAGTGTAGGTACTACTAACCATAAATTATAAAAATGTCGGCACCATTCCAGATGTTTACATAAGTGATTGAAGTTCTACAGATTTACAAGCACATGTTGAACAATTACATGAATGAATTCGTTTTTAACGAGATTTTAAACTACACTTTTTTGTTCCGTATTAATCATTCATATTTGTTTCTGCACAGATTCAGTCACGGGAAACCACAAAGTACACTTTGAGACGAGATTGGAAAATAAATAAATGAATATGAACATTTTTTATCTGTGAATAGTAGCGCTTCAAAAATCAATAACACAAATATATGTTATGACTTAGTACGGGCATAAAAAAATACATTCTTTGCAATCCACCAAATTGACCAATGAATATTTTTCAAGCACAGAATAATTTAACGCGGGAAACAATTCAAATGCGTCGCGGCATTCCTAGCCGAGCGCAATAGAACAACGTGTACCTATTTATTAGTCTTGTCAGATTTTGAAATTCGAATCGCGTGATTAATCTTTTCAGTCGCAAACGCCATATGGTCGACGACCTTCTATGGCTCTGCCGGCAGTAACTGGTAACAGTTTCTGCACCCACGCTTTCATTATTTTCAATTCTGTACACGTATAGTTTTTTAATATTTAAAGTTTTGAGAATTGATGTCGATAAGGCTATCGTCTTATTGACTTTTCAATCTTAGCTCGGGGTTTTTCGAACATTATGCAGCGATAGCCTTTTTAGCGGCCACAAAGACGGAGTTCGACATGTATATTCTTAAGAAAATATTTATGTGCGAATACATAAATATACACACCTATGATATCTAACCATTACTAGGTACCAGACCATAAAATCAGACAACATTTCACGTAATTCGAACTTGTTTCAATTTATCCGACAATAAAAAACTAGTATAGCCGATAAAGTACACAAAAAACGCTTTAAAATAGTCTAGACTCTAGAGTCTAGAGCATACACATCAAACTGTCGAAAACACAATGTATTGTGTCATTTTAATTAAGAATATTACGTAAATGTCTTCGAAAATAGGTATTAAAACATACCTAGAGTATGAAATTAATCTGCTTGTGGTATTACAACTGGCTTAATATCTGATACGTTGTCTATAAATAATCGTATCCACTAAGTCATTGTGGTTATGCTGTGTTTTCAGACTTATCATTGCAAAATTTTCATATGTTATTATACGGTCTGGTTAAGTGGTTACTGTAACTGGTTTGTGATCAAGTAGAAACCATATGAGTAACACCGCTGTCTCAAATTATCACATTAAAAGTAATACCCGAAGTGTTGGTTAACACAATTATTTCCAATTAATACCTACAAATGTAAGTCTATTTATTGCATTAAATACACCATATTTATCAGTGATGATTCGTTACAAAGATGTGAAAATTACACGGTGATAACGTTTCATTTAGGTATATGGAAATATGATTCGATAAAACATGTAGACTCACATAATTGTACCTGCTTCTGATTCTTTAACTTATTGCTGATAAAATCAAAATTCGGCATCTACTTATTTTTTATAAGGTAACTTAGCATTCAAAATATCAGAATACTATTATGGTGTAGCCAGTTGTCGAGCCATTTTGTCCCGACCGCACGACAACTTTCCATGTAGAGCTCATTGGGGTCGACCTTTTTTATCCTGACTCAAGATACGACAACGTATGAAACGAATGTCTACTTTTCAACATTCTTATGCACGTGCTTTCGAGAAAATTCTTGTATTTAAATACATGTCAGGTGAATTTATCAGCCCTAAATACATTTTATCAGAATATTATCACATTCATAAACGATAGTAAAACAAAAATCGACAGCTCGACATCATGCATTGCAATACTTGATCTTCCGTCTACATTATAGATATTCAAAATATCAAACGGATTTCAACTCAGGGCAATTGAGCCAAGTTTTTCTATTCAAAGTGCCTTTGTTATTATAAACGGAAGCAGAAATCAGCGAGCAAATCTCTAGGACGTTGCGGATGACGTAAGAGCGCTTACAGCTTGTGCGAACGTCCTGAGTTCGGAACGTTAAGTTCTTACATCGGAACGAGTAAACAAGAAACAAACGAGTTTGAGCGAGGACGTGGGTTCGAGGCGATGAGATCACCGCCGCGTATAGCCGCCGCTGAGGTCGCAGCCTGCACCACTTCGCGTCACGTATCTTTCTAATTGGTGTGCCGATTTGACTTACAATGAATACTTTTACTTCGCTCCCGCGCGATAAGCATCCACTGTCATATAAACCGGGCGATTCTATGCAACAATGCCGTCTAAATTAATATAATGCCGTATAAATTGTTAATTACTTTCAACTGGACTATTCACAGATTCAGTTGCGCTGGCGGCAATCTGAATTAGTTCAGTCAAAGACCAATTGATAACAAATATTCTGAAACTTTAGATTGATGCGTTGCGTATTTTGTTGAAACATTATGTTGAATACATATTTGTGGTCATTTTGAGATACTGGAATGCACCGGTTTCAATATAGAAATTACTAGAAGGTTCAATCTGCGAGTCTAGTGAATGATATGCGGTTATGACATTGCAAAGGTCAACTCAGTGGCAAGATAGTAGGTGTACTTAGTTTCAATTGAGCGTTGAGAGTGGGCGATCACTTGGCCACTCCGCCACTTTACTTATTGGTCTTGTTAGCGCACTGGCCTCTGATGGATACACTCGTTAAAATACAATGAAATTTATTGAGATTAACCCCTGTTATATTCATAGTTGAGTTTATGTACTGCACTTTCAACGTACACCCACACGTAGACTTAAATTTGTGTTAACGATTGCATTTTATTCGATGATAGCATCTTTAAATACATGAATAACGTGTTCAAGGTTTGGGAATTATTTAATATTGAGAGCGGTTGAGCCTGTAGGCGTGTGATAGTACATATACAGCCAAAGTACATATGTACATAGAGCATTATTTTCAACACAAACGAATGGCATATTGAAAACTTGGTCATGTCTCGCGAAATGTACAAACACTCCCATTGTGATATTAACATACAATACTTGTAGCTCGCATAATAAATTACTAAGAAAGACTCGAGAGAATCGTGATAGTAATACATACGTCACGGAATCTAAATACATACGTGCATGGCAATCTTTAAAAAAAACTCATGAAAAGATCAATAAACGGTGCGATGTCTAAATGAAAATGTAAATATATATATTATGTCGCCTGTGAACAGAATAACTATACCTACAAGTCTTATTGAATTCAAGGTCTCCATTTGACGGCAATAAAACTGATAGAGCTAAATCGAATCTTTTTATTAAAACTTTGTTAAAAATAGAAATTATAGGTACATTTTTATGCTTTAGTTTAGTTTTCTAATTGTCATCGAATTAAACAAATTAATTACTTTGTGACTTGTAGTGATTGTTAAATTGCCTCGTTGGTCGAGTGGGTAGCAAGCGTGACTGCTGATCGGGAGGTCCTTTCAC